>JAMQGT020001265.1:0-11588 GCA_024447675.2 Pterophyllum scalare | reverse complement strand
ACTACCTATTTTTAAATGTTTAAACCCAAGTGAATAATTTTAATGCTTAACCCTAACTGAGTAGTTTTTCTTTTCTTTTTTCCTCTAAACCTATTAGAGAAGATTCAAGTGGCAATTAGTAATGCAATTATTATAACACAGTTGAAATGTAAATATCAGAGGGCCGCTTGTATCCACAATCTCAATCTTTCAGTCACTTCCCAGAGCTCGTGCCCATAGGTGAGTGTAGGATTGACAGCTTTGCTTTCACACTCAGCTCTCTTCACCGAAATAGATCCGTCTGATCCATCTGTCAATCTCCTCCTCTACTCTCCCCTCACTAGAGAACAAGACTCCAAGATACTTAAACGTCTCCACTTGGGGCAGCAACTCCACCCTTCTCAGGCTGAGAACCAAGACCTCAGACTTGGAGGTGCTAATTCTCATTCGTGCATTAATTTAAAGTATCAATCTGTCCACTTTATGAACAAAAGCTCAATGTTATCTCTCCTTTTAGCTCTGTTTGTTCAACACCAGTTCCTGAAGAAACTGGCTTTTTAGCTTTTTAATGTTGCACTATGTTCTCCAGCTTGCTGCAAACACCGGCACTTTGCTGTTGGTATTGAGCAGGCAGTGCACACAGGATTTAATAGAACTTTTTTTGCAGCCGTCTGCTGCTGGAAATAAAGTGGCAAGAATGAAAACAAAACGGTTAAGTGGTCTGAAAAACCAGAACAAACAGCTTGAAGAGCAGAGGGGAACTGGAGAATCCTCTGTGAGCTTTTAAAAAAACTCACCCATGCAGTACACAGTTGTACTTTAAGCATCTATTATGATACATTCACAGTGGATTAAAAATATATAGGTCAAGGAGGGATACAGTAAATAGTCATAAATCAGATACTAATGAGGACAAATATGAATGTGGTGTACACACCTGCTCATTAAAGTAAAACTCCAGAGTATATGATAATTGAGGCCAACTAATTGCATGTTTCAAAGAATATTCAGAGACAAACCTAAAGACAGATATATGAATCCTACATATTATCCAGATGAAATCACTATTATTCATTCTTCTTCTTTTGCTTCCCATCTCTTTCATTCCCCTTTTAATTCCTCCTCTTCCCACATGAATCCAACAGTGGCAGATTGCATAATCCTATTTTACCTACATTATATTTCTCTGTTATGAACTCCATGCACTTACACAGCAGTGCCTTTTGCTTGTCCCTTTCTTTCCTTCCCGTCTGATTTTAATGTCATTGCTTAGATAAGATGACCCAGAAGCCCAAGTTTGCACAAGCAAACTGAGTGCATTGAAAGGAATCTGGACAAGCATGTGGTTTATGCATATGTCTGCATGTTTGTGCACATGAGTCGGCTCTAATTTGTGGTACATGGTGCTGAGCAGAAAGGGAATATTGATTTTATGCCACATTACATCATTAAATACCATTCGGATTCAGTTTAACACACTGCAGCTCATCTCACAGCGACTACCCTAAATTCACCCTGCGTTTTTGAGAAATAAAAACATTTTATTCTTCAAAATAAAAGCACCCAATCACAACAACTACTACTTTATTGGAAGCCTAAATACTTATCCTTGAAAAAAGTATGTAAAGTATTTTAAGGACCATCAAAACCCACAGAAGGAACACAGTAAATCTGCAGCAATGCCAGCACACACTACAAGCGGTCAACTAAGTTTCTTTCAGAGGTTTTCATCAGCCTGTTAGGATCCCGAGGCTACTCAAGATGGGAACCACAGCGAGATGTCAGGTCAGTGTGGAGCCTTTACAGAGCAAACCATGTAACTCTTGTTTAAAGTTAACAGTAGTTAAAAGCATAATTTTCAAAAAACAGCAAACTATTTACTTTATGACACCAGTCATAAAATTCATGAAAAGAAAATCAGTGTCCTGTGCCCAGGATGAAAATATCTTCAAAATCTATGACTAACCTATAGCTATGGCTCCTTACTGTTCTAGTGCCCCTCTTCTGTGGTGTGCCATATTTGCCTCTCTTAGATGCTCTTTTTTTTTTTTTTTAGATAAGCAGTCATGTTATTGACCTGTTGCCAATTAACCTAATGAGCTGCAAAATGTTCATCCAGCTGTTTCTTTTTAGTGCCACTTACTTTTACAATGTTTTGCTGGCCCCCGTCCCAACTTTTTTCGAGAAAAATTAGCTAACATTCAAAATGGGCTAATAATTTTCATGAAACAGTAAAATGTCACAGTTTAAACATCTGATATGTTGTCTGTGTTCTATTGTGAATACAATATGGGGTTATGATATTTGCAAATCATTGTATTCTGTTACATTTTACACACACTCAACCTTTTTGGAATGGGGGTGGTCGTACCTCAGGAGGTAGAGCAGGTCATCCACTAATTGGAAGGTTAGTGGTTCGATCCCTGGCTGCCCCAGTCTGCATGCCAAAGTATCCTTGGGCAAGATATTGAACCCCAAGTTGCTCTCCAATGCACCCATTGGAGTGTGGATGTTAGATAGAAAGCAGTTATGCATGGAAAAAAGTGCTTGTATGAATGGGTGAATGAGGCATGTTGTATAAAGCACTTTGAGTGCTCAAAGTAGAGTAGAAAAGCACTATTTACTAGAACCAGTGCATTTACTGTCTTTCAATAAGCTGTTGAAGCTGATTGTTCCATAAGCAACAGTGCTAATGCCCTTGTTATATCAAGCTTGCAAATTAGCAAACACAGTTTTTTATTGAACAAAATTATCCATTTAAAGAAGGTCAGTGAGGAAAACAATCCAGTACAGAACAAATGACTTAAGTGACTGTGACACACTGGATGTGTGTAATGGCAGCAGTTAGCTTGACTACACTAAAAGTCATAATCCTGTAATTACATAGAGTGTTTGGTTAAAATTGAGAACTGAATTTGTTAAATTTGATGAAAAGGCTAGTTAGGCATTTGCAGACAAGTATGCCTTTTTTAAGCAAACCACGGGTGACCGTGGCAATCTGCTATTGACCAAAGACATCATAAGGAAGTTGTTGGTGTAGCACGCACTTTGCTACCAATTTCACTGCGACAGCCAGCAACCTCCAGAAACCACTTGCCAACTAGTTGGGGAATACACATTTTTTTTCTGGCATCTGGTGCTTGTATCATGCCCAATAGGACAGACAACTCTCAGCTGAATCCATGTGATTTTGTTTAGGCCACCTTTGACTCACGTGGTTAAATTGATTTAATTCAAAAGAAGCTTATTAAACAAGCTCATTAGAGCAAGAACATGTTTTGTTTGTGGATACAGTGTTCCTTGCTCCTTTTACTGAGCAGCATTTAAACTGATTCCTAGAGTTTGTGCCATGACTGATTATAATAATAATAGTTAGCCTTAGAGGGCTAGTAGTCTTCAAACATCAATCCTTTTTTTTCCCACACTTCAAATGATAACTTATGCTATGCCGCTTTTGAGTGTGAACAGGACTAATACAGTAGATTATACAGAATAACTCTTTGGTTCCTTGTCTCCTCTCATCATCACTATTAGCACTCTAACAGCTGACTGTCTGGCCTTATCAGTTGACACACTCCACAGGATGAGAGGGTAACTTTTTTCCACTGGGAGCTTTCCAGTCTTTATAGCTGGATCAACCACCTCGAGATGAGGACTCAGACTCTTTCCAAAAGAACTGCTGCTCCCTGTGATCTCTGAGCCAGAAACAAATTTGGTGAGGCATCGGATCCCTTGCCAGTTCACACTACCCACTCGATAGATGGAGGAGGTTTTAAAATATCAGCAACTGTCTTATCAAACATATTTTGCTGCAAGGGCCGTTGCTCTTACTCTTCAGACAAAAAAAGATCAATAGTCTACAGTCATGCTACATTTTGGATCAGCTGTGTCTTGAGCTAAATAGCAAGCTCAGCATGTTAACCTTTGGTAGATGAAATTATTTGACCTAAAACTTGTATTTAAAGGCAGAACTTAGGTAGTCTAATGCTGATACTAAAATGAGCAACCTATGTAAGGTTTCATTTATGATGATTTGTCACATTTAGTGTGTAAAACCAAAGTAGCATTTTTTAGTCCCAAATAGAGGGAAAGTGAGGGGACCTCATCTTCTAAAAACATGAATGCCAGATTCAATGGCAATGCATTCCATAATTGTTGAATCAAAAATTTTAAATAAATAAACAACAGGAACAAAAACAAAAAAGCTAAAGTAAGTCAGAAAATTGCCAGAGTCATCTGATTTCATCCCACACTCTCACAGAGAGTAAAGTAAAGGTCAATTTATATCCCTACAGATGTACCCTTGATGAGCAGCTCTCCAGGTAACAATGTCTATCATTTTAAAAGGTAAAAGCTTAAATATTCTATAAGTCTCACCTTGTATTTGTCTAGTATACTGGCAGCACAGCTGTGCTGATTTTAGCACTGTCACCTAAGAGCACTGGGTTAAAATTTCCTGTAACATTTCTTCATCTTGTGCTTGGTACACCACGGTGTCCCAGTCATGTGAAAATGGCAACAGAAAATGGTAACGAAAGCGCGAGCAACAGCTTTACCAAACACAACACCCCAATGGACACAACCCAAGGCTCAAAAGACAAGGTCACTGTTGAAAAGAAAGGTCTGAAGAATTTGGTACTGTATTGTGGATTTGGTATTTCGTCTATTTAAAGTCCAACAAAGAAGCAGGATAGCATACTTAGCAAACTGTGTCCAAAGCATGTTTCCACAAAGGCAGGTAACACCATGAATTGCTTTTACCATCCTTCCACAGTGCATAGCTGCCCATTTACCTGCACAATGCACATAAAGCGCAAGACTCCACAGTCTCAGACACTTTCTCCCAAACCATGCCTTACAACAAATAACAAAGAGACACTGTGAATGCGAATGCAGCATCCTACTTTATTGTAAAAGACCTGATGTAAGTAAGCACAGTCGAAAATGTCAGATTTAAGCAGCTCTCATTACCAGCTCTCAGACGGCATTTCCTGAGCTATACACAGAGTGACGACAGACAGTTGAACAGCTGTGTCATACTTTGCTACCACATCAGATTTGAGGTCAAGTCACATATCTGATCCATATATAAGCCTCACTGCCCTCTTCATTGAGACAGTACTGCACTTCTTGTGCCTTTCTTTAAATTTTTAATTATTTATTTTTTGCCTTGGAGCATAGATGGACCACAGTTGAGTGAATGTTAGTTTTCTTTTCTTCTTTTTTTAAGTTTCTTGAATATGTACTGAGGAGACATGCACAGTCCACTTATCTGTGGACAACATTTTATAACAGTGAGAATGTATGCAAAAGAGTATATGTTGAGCATTTCACAAGAAAATCAAACTAAAGTCAGTCCTCATTTTATTGGCATATCAATGACTACAAAATATTGTACCATCATATCTTGTAGGTTTAGGGATATTACACTGGATGAGTTAAAACATCAACCACACCAAAACAAACCCAAAAAATTTCGACCTCAAGGAGGTTAAAGGATTACATAATGTATCAACATACCAATAAACCACTGAACCAATACAGCACTGACCTGCTGGTGGTACTAAGAAAAAGTCAGAAGACCATCAAAGTGAGCAGGTTTTACACATTAGTGTGCCTACTAAATGTCATGGCAATCCATATAATCATCACAATATTTCAATCTGGGTCAAAATAGCAGAAAGGCAAATATTGCACACTCTGCGTTTCTGGCACAGCTACACCTACACCACCTTCATCCGAGGTGTCTGAAGGAGGAGAAAAAGTCTAAAGAGGTCTAAAGTTCTCTTTAGACTTGAGGCCTATATCAGGCTCATTGGTCCAACCATCATTGTCATCCTTGATATTAATTACCATGCATCATGCCACACGTGTCAGTCTGGGTAAAATCCAGAGAACTGCGCTAAAATTTGTATGACACAAGAAATGTCCACAGCAGCAGCGAATGTTCATGTTTAAAGGGGCTGCTATCAGTGCTGTTATGCACTTTCCAGGTTAAATTACCTAAATTAATTAATTGATTAATTTTTGCTTTAGTGGTATACTGTAATTTTCTCAGGCAGAGGATGAATATAAAAACAAAATGCATGGATATTTACTTGTGTATGATGTCTGAGGCAAACTACACAATATGGTAGTTTTTCTGCCTTAGTAAAAGAAAATTATATATACCTAGTGTCCTTCTGCTGCTGCCCACTATGAGCCTATTTTATATGGTTTCACTAAAGGAAATTATAGTGTTTCTAATAGTGGATGTAAGCTTACAGGGACTTCATCCAGATTTGTGGAATTTTTCATCTTGTGTATAATCCTCCCATAATCCTGCACAGACACATTGCTGAAGTGCCTTTCTGAAATGCGGGCTATTAATGGATTATCCTTAATAAAGTGTCCGTGACTGCGCTTTCTTTCTGAATGTTTAAATAGTCCCGTTGATCCCAAAGCCAGTACCAGTCAGTCATCCGCCACATTCCGCTGCAACTTTGGAGCAGAGACAACTTAAAAGCCACAGTTTACTCACCTTCTTCCTGGGCTGCCATTTCATCATATTTGTAAGCCAGATATGCGCAGCAAGTGTCACAACAGCCGATGTGGACGCGACAGTAGAAGCATCTCAAAAGCGCGCGTTCAAAAACTGACTCCACCGGCTTGCTACGGACCCGTTGGATGGAGAAGTGCAGACGTAACGGATGCAGAAGTGAGTTACTTATAATCCCCTTATAATGCCACTGGAAACCACGGGGTAACACCTGGCGTAGTGTGTTATCCGGTCATCCAGCCGCCGGCTCGTACACAGCATCATCTGTGCGCTCCAGCAGCTCCAGCAGCTCCGAGGACGCAACTGAGCCAAGAGCCGAAAGAGCCGAGAGGGAAATCCAACACCGACTCTCTCTCTCTCCCTCTCTCTCTCTCTCACACACACACACACACACACACACACTCACACACACACTCACTCACTCACTCACTCACTCACTCACTCACTCACCCCACATATGCACGGGCGCGCGCGCACAGTATTAGGTACGATTTCCTTTTAATATTTAACACTAAAATGCCACGTTTTCACGTAACAATCTTTAACAGTGATTACAAAAGCCTACATCCAGAATGCACAGTGAAAAAAGCATTCAGTACATTCCAACTTTATCAGGGATTGATGGATCTTTTAGTTGCGTCCCAAGCAGCCACTTTCCACTTAGAACAGAAATGTTTAGTACAGTAAGAATCTGTTAATTTACTGTGAAAACACTGTGTGTTAATTTTAAAATTAACGGGCCAGTAATTTAATGTAAACTTACAGTGAAATATTTTACAGTGACTCTATATTCACTAATTGAATATAGATGAAGGAAAAACTGCTGAATTGCAGATTGCAAGCTTCTGATGATGTAAACAGCTGTCACTCTGGTATAAATCTTCAAATTTTGGAATCATGGAAAATCTAATCCAAAAATGCATGCATTAATTTTAAAAATTCAGCTGCCCAATGGAGCAGACTGACCAGTCATTTTTATCTAGAAAATGATTTACACATACACTACGTTGGTGTATCTCAGTACTCTAATATTTCCATCAGTACACTCTGATGTACAGTAGTACACTTCGCACATGTCTTATGTAACATGTGAATTTCAACATGGGAGTGTTGTCACAAATCAAATTACTATAATGACATTTGAATTATTTGATCACAACTGTCCCACTACAGTAGCTACATGAATTTGTGAACGCCTGTTGTTCCTAAGCAACAACCTCCTGAGCTAAAAAATGAATCCAAAGCAAAAATGCCAAAAACTGTAGTTCCTCATCCACTTGAATATCTGAATTAGGAGCGTGGCTGCAGTGACGGACAGGCATCCTGACAGGCAGCTGGAGTCACTGGTGTTTATTAGTGTTAGCTCATAAATTAGCACTCCACCCTTCCATCCACATAAGGTAACTTCAGGTGGGTGACATCATGGTGGTTATGTCCAACTTTCAATGTTAGACAAGCTGCTTAGATATAGAAAAAGAAGCCCTGTGTATTTAAGCCCAGTCTTCCACAGTTCTTTGTTGTGTCCTCCTCTCATTCTCTGTCTTCCCTTAGTCTCTGAGTTTTCAGATTTCTGACTCCAGCCCAGGCTTGTTTCATATTTTGTATTTTTCCCTGTAAGTCTCCAGCAATAATTTAAGTTTATTCTGAGTCCTGCATTTGGGCGCTACTCTGCCTGCCACACAGCCATTCCTTGACATAAACTTCATCACTAAGAATTTCTCCTCTTTGAGAGAAAAATAAAAATCCAGCATTGATACTGACTTGAAGGGCTCTGCCATTAGTGAATCAAAAGTGCAGTAAACTGGTTCACTGTTTCTGCCCTTATGGACTATTTTAGTTATGACATCAATAACATGGTTAATTTTTTTAGCACTGACTTACACAATACCTCCTGGTGTATAATACAGTGCAAAAATAGCACTTCCAATTCTTGGTTAATTTCAGTCACTTTGCCTTGCATCCCTTTCAAAACGCCAACATTTTTCCCTGTCAGATTTAAACAGCCACCGGCTGTAACACCTGCCAGTTTGTCCCATTTCAGCCCCAGCTTATCAAAGCATGCAGTTACCTTTGTCTCAGAGATCACAGCTCTTGCCCAGAGCCATGGAGAAAGAGTCAAAATTGTCCACTTTGTTTTCAACTGAAGCTCCAGATTTCCAGCACTGTCCTTGATCTGTCTTGTTACAGTTCACCTGGAGAGGTGCACATTCTTAAATGGTCTTCTTAAATGGGAGAAAGTTCCACAAAGTCAACTATCACTGCAGCCCTCCACCAGTCGGGGCTTTATGGCAGAGCGGCCCGACGGAAGCCTCTCCTCAGTGCAAGACATATGAAAGCCCACATAGAGTTTGTCAAAAAACACATGAAGGACTCCCAGACTATGAGAAATAAGATTCTCTGGTCTGATGAGACAAAGATTGAACTTTTTGGTGTTAATTCTAAGAGGTATGTGTGGAGAAAACCAGGCACTGCTCATCACCTGCCCAATACAATCCCAACAGTGAAACATGGTGGTGGCAGCATCATGCTATGGGAGTGTTTTTCAGCTGCAGGGACAGGACGACTGGTTGCAATTGAAGGTAAGATGAATGCGGCCAAGTACAGAGATATCCTGGAAGAAAACCTCTTCCAGAGTGCTCAGGACATCAGACTGGGCCGAAGGTTCACCTTCCAACAAGACAATGACCCTCAGCACACAGCTAAAATAACAAAGGAGTGGCTTCGGGACAACTCTGTGACCATTCTTGACTGGCCCAGCCAGAGCCCTGACCTAAACGCAACTGAGCATCTCTGGAGAGACCTGAAAATGGCTGTCCACCAACGTTCACCATCCAACCTGACGGAACTGGAGAGGATCTGCAAGGAAGAATGGCAGAGGATCCCCAAATCCAGGTGTGGAAAACTTGTTGCATCATTCCCAAGAAGACTCATGGCTATACTAGCTCAAATGGGTGCTTCTACTCAATACTGAGCAAAGGGTTTGAATACTTATGACCATGTGATATTTCAGTTTTTCTTTTTTAATACATTTGCAAAGATTTCTACATTTGTTTTTTTTCTGTCAAGATGGGGTGCTGAGTGTACATTAATGAGAAATACAATGAACTTTTTTGATTTTAGCAAATGGCTGCAATGAAACAAAGAGTGGAAAATTTAAAGGGGTCTGAATACTTTCCATACCAGCTGTACGTGCAGTGTCCACCAAACACTCTTTGATAAACTCCCTATCAGATGATGGCTTTGTTTTTGTGATTTTGTGGGAAATAATGCTGTTCTTGACTGGCTCCATCCCTGGATGTGTAAAGCTTGTTAAAAAGTCCTCATTGCTCTTGTAGTTCAGATGTCCACTAGTGTTAACTGCTTAGAAGTCTATGCCTTGTTAATAACTACGTTCTGCACTAGTCTTTTTTTTTTTTTTACTGTGAGCTATCTTTTGGGAAACTCAAACTCAATAATGTCTGTTTCAGTACATTTGCAGTGTTAACATTTACCTCCACACACATAGATGCATAAAGTAAAATTTAAAAAGCAGTTGTCTTAAAAATAAAAGCAGCAAAGTTGCATTGTGATTTCTCACAAATACAATTTTGGCTGTTAGCTGAAACTGGACAAATTGCATGACATATAATTATTTATGTTTGAATCCTAATTTCTCATTGACCTCACGCAGGCCAGTCAGGGACCACCAAAGAACTGGATGTAGTCTGCAGGCCATACAATCCCTAAGTCTGATACAGATTAACAAACTGAAGGGAAAAACAGGAATTGAGTACCTTTGGTAAAATGTTTAGTAAAAATGCTACTAGAGGAGTCACTTAATATTGATTGTACAAGTTTCTGGAACTCCTCAGGAGCCATGAACACCTTCTTCTTTTGGCTGCTCCCTTTGCCACGGTGGAACATCTGCCTCCCTCCTGCACTACATCCATGAATCTTCTCTGTGGTCTTCCTCTTTACCCCCTGCCTGGCAGCTCCATATTCAACATCATTTGTCCAGTATATCCACTTATCCCTCCTCTGTACATTTTCAAACCATTTCAGCTTTGCCTCTAACATTGTATCCAAAACGTTCCAACCTGAACAGTCCCTTTGATATACGCATTTCTAATCTTGTCCATTTTCACTCCCTTAACATCTTTAGCTCTGCCTCCTGTCTTTTTGTTAGTGCTACCATCTCCAAACCATATATCATCACAGGTCTCAGTGCCATCTTGTAAACCTTCCCATTCACTCTTGCTGCTATCCTACTGTCATAAATCACGACTAATGCTTGTCTCAACCCACCCTGCCTGCACTCTCTTCTTCAGCTCTTTTGTGCACTTTCCATTGCTTTGGATGGTTGACCCCAGGTATTTAAACCAATCTACCTTCACTATTTTCACTCCTTGCATGTTTACCTTTCTGCTTGTCACCCTCTCATTCACACACATGTATTCTGTTTTGTTTCTACTGACTTTGATCACCCCTGTTCTTGAAAATTGGTACCAGCACACTTCTCCATTCCTCAGGCATTGTTAAATAGTCTGGCCAAAAAGTCCACTGCTCTCTCTCCTAGACAACTCCATGCCTCCACAGGTATGTAATCCGGACCAAACCGCCTTTCCACTCGTCATCCTCTTCATAGCTGCCCTCACTTCCTCCTTACTAATCCCCTGCACTTCTTGATTCACTAACTTTCCTCCATCCATCACCCTCTCTTTCTCATTTTCTACATTCATCAGCTCCTCAGAGTACTCTTTCTGTCTTCTCAGCACACGCACTCTTCACTTGTTAGGACACTTCTGTCTCTATCTTTACCCACCCTAACCTGCTACACATCCATTCCTGCTCGATCTCTCTGCATAGCTAATCTCTTCTAACATCCAACCTGTGGGGCACATGCCCTGACAACATTCAACATCAGCCCTTCGATTTTCAGCTCCAAACTCATGATCTTGTCTGACAATATCTTCATCTCCACAACTGTAGATCACATAATCTTCCCTCAAGATTATACTCCATTTATCTTCCTATCTACACCATGATAGAGCAGCTTAAATCCAGCTCCTGGCCTTGCTTCCCTTTCATCCTG
>JAMQGT020001264.1:0-14479 GCA_024447675.2 Pterophyllum scalare | reverse complement strand
GATGCAGTTTCTCGTGTTGAACGGCATCGGTCTCATGCCCATTCAGGAGATACTCAAAAATGTGATATTTTGTTCATATACAGGGCACAAACGGTTTTACGGCTGTCAGAAGTCAGCATGTCTCATGTTTTTGAGATGGCCCTCAGATGGAAAACTAATATAGAACATAATAACACAGGTGACCATGCATGACGGTCCAAAATCACACTACAATTATTACTTTTATTACGTTTAACATTTAAACATTTTACATACAAAATTAAAATATTCCTTTATGAACCCAGTGTTTACCACACAAATGCTTAAATTTTGTCATATTTGTCATATTAGTTTTTGTAAAAAATTAAAAGAAAGAACTCTCAAAATGATTTATCACATTGTCTAATCATCGTTTGCCACCGGTTCATATCATTTCCAGCCTCAACAAACCTACTGGTCAAGTAAAAGTTCACTAGACAAAGTCTGACGTAGGTAGCAATCATTTGTGTATTACACACCCTCCCTCCTGTTGGGAAAGTGCAATAACTTTATTTTATTTTTGATATTTCGTCCCATCACACACAAAAAAAAGTGTTAAAAGTATCTGCGTACACATACGTATCTTGACAGAAGCTCATTAAAGTACACCGAAAAAATCTCAATCCCGCAATACCGTGTGAGAAACAAAACAAAGAAGGAATGAGACCAAATACAGCAAAAACACACAACACTGTAATATAAAAATATCTCCTCAGCAGATCTTTACATTTTCTCATAACCAGCTGACCTTTTCCTACATATGCAACCTAAAGCCCGCCATCGAAGCCTCCTGATCTGCTGCCGGCAGCTCTGCAGCGCCGCCGTTCATCACGCTGCCTGGAAAAACACTTTTTGTTTCTTTTGAAAACAAAAAAAGGAGAAACACGTCGCCTTGATGCAGCGCTTTCCAGGATGTAGTCAGGGCCCATTTTTTGATACCATTCGCCATTGCCTTGTTTTTATCTTTCATTTTTGCTGAATTAAAATGTAATGATGACGATGAATCTTCATGTAATAGCCTGTGTCAGTTTTTATATCATTGCCATTGCCTTCTGCTGAGTTTGTATATTTGTGTGATTTCACTAAAGTGTAATGGAAAAGTTGGACTGAAGTTTGACGTTTCTTTTGTTCCTGCTCAGTGAGACCAAGTGTATCAAATGTGGAAAAATCAAAAACAATGTCAAAATCCACGAGGTAGTTACGGAGGCAGTTTGCCGGTTCCATGAAGGTGCAGTCGCATTCGCGACGGTGCCAACTCCTCACACATCAGACAATTTTCTGCTCGTTTGTGAGATGACTTCAGGGTCGCACTCCCGCTGTGTCGCCGTCAACCCATCAAATGCTGGCAAGGGTACAGGCTAATTAATGGGGAACAATGATCCAGGCTTTGCAGTGCTTATCAGCAGGAGCAAGAAAAGAGTCGTTATCGCAGGTTTTCATTATCAGGAAACACTCCCTGATTAAAATCCGCCAGAGGCCAAGAGAGAGAGGGAGAGGGAGATGGAGGGACGGAAAGAGACCCGCCAGCTTTGTACAATGATTTCATGCGATTTTAAAAGGTCAGCTTTGCAAAACAAACAGAATCAAGAAGAAGAAATTACAACTTGATTATTGATTTTTTTTTTTTGAAGAGCCAATAGAGACTTATCTTCAGGAGAACCCTCACTGATCAAATATATTCCCCAGTAGTGCTGAAGAGCCAGAAAGCCAGAAAGTAAGCTTTTGATTTAGTAACCCTCTGCTTTGCCCAGGAGCTCTGGGAAGTGACCGATAGAAAGAGATCGCAGATACAAGTGGCCAAAAATGAGTTTCCTCCACAGGGTGGCTGGGGTCAGACAGATAGGCTGAGGAGCTCAGACATCTCGAGGGAGTTCAGGATGGAGTTACTGCTCCTTGGTGTCAGAGGAGGAGGTTCAGGCATCTAATCAGGATGTCTCCTGAGCACCTCCCCTTGGAGGTTTTCCCAGAGGACCCCGTGGTAGATCCAGAACTCGCTGGCAAGATTATGCGTCTCATCTGGCCAGGGATTACCTCAGGATCAGAAGAAGTTAAAGTTCCAGAAACTCTTAGTAGTGTAAAAAAAACCAGCTTAATTGCTTGACTAACATGGCTTGACTTATGGCATCGGGATTCCAACAGGAGGAACTGGAAAACACTGCTGGAGGAAAGGATGTCTGGAGTGCCCTGCTTAGCCTGATGCAACTTTGGATGAGCAGAAGAGGATGGATGTTCCTAACCCAAATCTTTCCTGTACCCTAAAACAAAGCATGAACTTCCAGAATGGCCATTATGTCATCACTTCTTAAAAGTGTCCTTGTCATATAAATTTGTTTATAAGAAATTAAAGGTATTTCATTTTTTAATTTAGAAACAAGCAAAATAATCAGAATGTACCTGAAAAATCTTACAAAGCCTTGAATTTAGTTTTCTTTAAAGACTTAGAATTTATTACAAAGTCTCAAATTTAATTACCAAATGTTTGAGCAAATTTAAAACTACAGAGGCGTTATGTTTCAAGTCTTGCTGTCCCTCACATTTTCTTGAACACAATACAAAATTTCATCTCAGGAGTGTCGTGAGGGAAATGTTGAATTTTTTGGCACAAAGGTTCATTTGGATTCAGGTGATGTCTGAGAGGACACAATGATGAATAATCCGAAGGTCAACTCCATTAACGATGTCATAAAGTTTTGCAAATCTCTTTTCTGGCAGTTGTTCAATGCTGCAACTCAGGAAGCGAGATATGTACATATATATATGTATGTTTCACATTTTGTTAGAAACTGAATTGGTGACACTTATCTTTTGGTGACCAGATATTTTATTACTTCAAAGTCTTTGTTGCATGCTGGGTTAGATTTGCTTGAGGCAATAGGGGGATGGGTGGGATTTCCCCGCCCTCTGGTCTACATATCCTTGCCTCTGCAAAATTATTTTTATCCCTTAATTTTATCCCATAACTGTATCCCTTTCACCAAACAAGTTTAAGTGCTGCAGCTTTAAACAATCTACGGTGGAAACAATGAAGAAAAATAAATTGTGACAAAGTCCAAAAACCTGTCGTGTAGCTCAGTAATGGGCCTCCTTTCCTGTGTGGACATTTGAAGAGATGTTGGTAAAAGAGGGGGAACACACTGCAGCTGACCGCCTCCAAAAGAAATCAGAAAAGAGAGTCATAAAAGCAGACTGTCCTTACACTTTGACAAGCAGGAATATGTTGTGGCTTGTTTATCCGTAAGTAAAGTTGGAAAAATATTCACAAATGTGAACTATCATTAATGACATCCTATACAATTTATTTCCTCCTTTATTTTGGTATGTTGTCCTGCTGCATTTTGAGATTTTTTTTTAATTATTAAATATTGAAGCTGGATCACATGACCGAATGACACTAAGTGAAAGTGGGAGTCGATCCTTGCATGATGAAATTGCTTTTAACCTTTTGTATTATGCATGACTGCATCTCCTGTGTCCACAGTAGGAAACATCAGACAGAGTACATCATTTTATATATAATATATGCAGTGGTTAAGTTTAAGTCCCAAACTTATTAATTATTATTTAATTATAATAACACTGCTCTACATTTTTTTATTGCTACTGGAAACTTCACTTCAGCTCTGTGTCTATGTTTTTTTTTAACACATAAATGAAATCCGATTTAAGCTTGCACATCAGGTTTTGGAAATACACATAAGTGATGTTTTGACACCTTTGAAATCAATATATCAACACAATGTCTGAAATTTTAACGATCCATCCATCCGTCTTCTTCTGCTTGTCTGAGGCCGGGTTGTGGGGGCAGCAACCTAAGCAGAGAAGGCCAGCCACAAGATATGATCTCTCCAGCATGTCCTGGGTCTGCCCCAGGGTCTCCTTCTGGGAGATTATGCCCAGAACACCTCACCCAGGAGGCATCCTAGTCAGATGCCCACATCACCTCAACTGGCTTCTTTCAATGTGGAGGAGCAGCGGCTCTTCTCTGAGCCCTGATGGAGTCCAACACCCACAGGAAATGAGTCCAACTTATTGTCGGCTAAAGGGACCAAGCTCTCACTGCGGTTGTACAGGTACTGAATGGCCTGCAACAATGGGCCAGACACCCCATCCTCCCACAGCACCCCCCACAGGATACCCCTGAGAGGCATGGTCAAATGTCTTCTCCAAGTCCACAAAACACATGTAAACTGGATGGGAAAAAACTCACATTCACACTCCAATATCCTCGAGAGAATGTCGAGCTGGTCCAACCAAAAATGGTTGAGGCACTTGTATTGCACATCCATCTCTTTTTGCAAGAACCAAGAGTAGTCAGTAGTACATCGGGACAGTAGTCCCTGACATTGGTTTTACATCAGATTTATATCTTGTTGAAATCTTTCCCCATGCTCATTGCTGGCATCGCCCAGATTTGGTGGAAAAAAGTCGAGATAAGAATGTAAAAAGTGTATCTTCAGTAACATTCTGGCACTCATTAGCTTAAATGATTCAACATATCCACAAGCTCAGCATAAGTTTCTCCTCTGAGATCACCAAGAAAATTCTGGAAAACCTGTATAACTGCTTCCCATGCTACCAATTCATTAAGCTTCAGTAGTCTTTTGAATTCATCATCAAACACCTTGCTTAATTTTTTTCCAGTCATCCTAGTTGTCCAACACTTGGAACATCATAGCTAAAAAAGCAGAACGTGGTAGATAAAATATATAGCGCTTCACCCCAAATCCAGCTTCCTGAAACTGTGCGCTAACCGGAAGGAAGGGGGGCCGAGGACTACTGAGTGTCAGAACCACAATCCAGGGTTCATTTCAATTCAGTTTTATTTATATAGTGCCAACAGTAGCCTCAAGGTGCTTTATATTGTGACACCACAATAATTACACAGAAAACCCAACCGTCAAAACGACCCCCTATGAGCAAGCACTTGGTGACAGTGGGAAGGAAAGCCCCAACTGGTCACAGCAGATGACTGCCCCTCCCTGAGCCTGGTTCTGAGGGAGATTTCTTCCATTTAATAGAGAGTTTTTCCTTCCCACTGTCGCCATATGCTTGCCAAGGTTATTATAGTTAATGAAATAACGAAAACTGAAATTGAAAAAACATTGTCGTTAACTGAAATAAATAAAAACTAGAATTAAAAGGAAAAAACGATAACTAACTAAAACTCAATTGTGAGTTTACAAAACTAACTAAAACTAACTGAAATTATAGATATTGTCATTTTTTTAAAGCCTTGTGGCTAAATATGAAATCATTTTTTCCGCTCTCCGAGTTTAAGCTCGGAGTGCCATCGGGCAACTGCGTGCGTGTGCGTGCTCGCCGCGCTGGTGCTCAAAATAATGCAGCAGTCTGCAGAGAAAGCAAAGTCCAATATGGAGGTCTTTTGACTACTACAGCACAAACAGAAACGAGTGTTTTGTTGTGGATGTTGAAAAATGTGCGGAACACTTCTCAGTAAAGGAAAAAACCACCAACATCAAAGTCCACCTGAAAAGCGCACACAGGGCAGCTACGGAAACCGCTCTCATCTTACGAGGTATCCTGGCATGCACCTCTGGCAGCCCGCAACGTTGTGAAGAACCTGTTTAGTCCTTGTGCGTTTCCGGCTACTTTATCAGTTGGAGAATAACAATCAGGAATAATGATCAAAGTATCAATATAAGGACTCACTAATGTCAGCAAATTCCTGGAGGGAGACTGCTGAAACTATAGGAATGGAGAAGAAAGTGAAAAAACAGGGACAAATATGTTTGCAGCCAAAAAACTGAGCACAAAGAGCGAGGACCAAAAAACACCAGCACGCGACCACAAGGTAATTAACACACAATCCAGCTACACATGCATAAATGCGGACATGAGGTCGGACACTTCCGTAGGTTGTGTACAGAGGCCGCAAAGACCCTGCAAGTCTAATTAGTAGCATCTAACCAAGCTAGCTCCAAAACAGAAGCAGCTTCAGGTGGAGAACATCAGGATGCAGCTGGATTTGACCTTTGACTCCTTCAAAGAGTTTGTTTTTGTCAAACACCACATGTAGGTGTTTTGAATCTGCTGCACTGACGCTGAACTTAATTGGGAGTTTAATGTAGAATTTATTGAGATTTGGAGTTCATATTTTTCTTTGTTTCTCCCTGTTGATGTTCGTGTGTGTCCTTAATGTTACACACATTTAGCATGTAGTGCTGCTGTCTTGTGAACAGCTGGTTGTTGAATATATTTCTTTAAAGGGCATCTTTTGTCGAGTTTTTATTACACAACAGTGACTTTTGCACCTTGAATCTTGCACCTGATTAAGTATGAAAATACTAAAACTAATTCTGAAACTAACTAAAACTAACCGAATTAGAGGGGGGAAAAAAGTAAAAACTAACTAAAACTTAGCATGAAACAGAAAATAAAAACCAATAAAAATGAGCAAAACCGCTCTGAAAACTAACACTAACTGAATTAGAGAAAAAAAACGTAAAAACTAACTAAAACTAAACTATAATGCAAAATTCAAAACTATTATAACCGTGGTGCTTGCTCATAAGGGGTTAATTTAACTGTTGGGTTTTCTCTGTAATTATTGTAGGGTCTTTACCTTACAATATAAAGTGCCTTGAAATGACTGTTGTGATTTGGTGCTATATAAATAAAATTGAATTGAATGGAAGTGTTGACATAGAGTTAAATGAATACGACTGCCCCCCCCCATCAGTTTTCGCTCAGTAACAAAATAATTTCTTCAGATTTTTTTATTTCATACTTTTTAAATTGGAAAAGAAACAAAGAGAGAATGAACTACATGGTAAATAAATAAAAAATATTGAAATTAAATGGAAAAAATGTAGAAAATAATCAAAATTTATGAAAATATTAAATTCAAAATATAAATTTACATCCCATTTCATAACTTTACTGTTGCTGATATTTATACTACATTTGGTGAATTTAAATGAATATTATTATAGCGATTATAGTTTTTCTGTATTTTGATCTTGGTACATTTGGTCCTACTGACATGGCCAAAGGTTTTGGAAATGACACAAATTTTGATGCACAGTTAAAGATGCTTTTCAAAGATTCATAGTTCACACACTTTGCTGCTTCAGTTTTTGTTACATTTATTTATTTACATGTTTCTATGTTGGAGTGAAGAACAATCACGAGTGTTTCAACTGTTTCAAAGATTTATTGGCAATAAATCAAATGTATGCAAAAAGTCAGTGTGGTGACTTTTACAGTGTTTACAGTGTTGACCCTTCTTCCATAAAAGAGTTTGCAGTTCTCTGTGGCAGGCTGGATTTAAGTTTCTGGGCCAAAATCGTGATTGATGGTGATCTATTTCTGCCTTATCACAGCTCCAAGTTGATCACAGTTTGTGGCCTTCTGCTTGTTAGCCTGCACTTTAAAGATTAACCACAGATTCTCAATTGGATTAAGATCAGGGGAGTTTCCTGGCCATGGATCCAAAATATTGATTTGACAACCTCTGACCTCTTATTTATCTTATTGCCTTGTGATATGTGGCTCCATCATGCTGGAAAATCCTGTCTCATTGGTATAACTTGGTCTTTGAGGATATTTTTGATATGGCCTATCCTTAAAAGGGGGCGGACAAGCAGAAGCTCACAACATTTGTGTTACTGACAAAACCTTAGGCCATGATTTATGTATGTGGGCTCCAAAAGTCTTCAGTGTCTTAAATTTAACTTTGTGAAGCTGCAGAAACTCTAACATTTGATTTGTTGCAGATTCAACAATTAATTCTTTTTGTAAACTGCAAATTTACATCAATAAATTATTCTGTCGATCATTGTGACACTGATCACTCCAGTGTTTTGGTACGATGTAGGCGGGGCTAAATGTCGGCTTCTGTCAGGACTTGAGGCTCGTTAGCATGATGAGCTGCAGTGGAGAAACAAACGAGCCTCAATAAAGCTTTGATTTGATTAAAGCTCAGTGTGTGTGTGTGTGTGTGTGTGTGTGTGTGTGTGTGAGTGTGTAAAGCCCTGAGTCAGACTGTGCTGCCAGTTAAGCAGCTGCTCAGTCAGCATCTACAGGTGTCTCACTCACACACACACAAACACACACACTTGTGTATATGTCTTTGTGAGGACCCTCATTAATATGATGCATTCCGGGGTCTCCAAAAACTGTCCTTATTTTCAAAACTGTCCTGACAGTTTCCACGCATGTCAACATTTTCTACAAATGTCCTCACTTTAAAAGACATAAATCCACCACTGAACAAAAGATCCTCACTTTTAAATCTCTTTGCTTATAAAAATGTCCTCTTTTCTTTTTTCTTTTTTTAAAACAAATGTTCCCACTTTAAAAAACATCCTCTCGTTTTACATCTCGGGTTACCACGAAATCACTCTGGTCCTCAGAAAGATAGGCGTGCAGGCATATACACACTCACACAGAGCCACTCTCCCAAATTAACCGTTAATCATAAACGGTAAAAATGTGCAGACTCATGGGTTTTCTCGTCCCTTCTTCTGTTGCTTGAAGCCCTACACACACACATGCACACACACACACAGAGTGCATTGGTGGTCTAAGTAATCATTTCTTCCATCACCGTGTTTTCATTTTCTGCTGATGTTTGTGGGACTCCACAGACTTTCCAGTGAAATGTTGTATTGTGCAGCTTTTTTCCTGATATATCTTGTGATTAAATTGTTTATTTATTTATTTCTTCTCGTCTGTGCAAAATATCAAGTCTTTTCTTTCCACAGGAGGTGTTATCTACTGTAGGACCACACACTTGTGTTTCATTCAGCGGTGACGCAGTTGTTCATGCACAATTCAGAAACTGAAACAAAAGGTCCCAAAATGAACTAGTTCTGCCAGATGTTTCTTCCTACTGAGGGGGAGTTCTTGCACAAACGCTTACTCATTGGTACAGACGATATTAAAGATGGACATGGTGATGTTATATATTGGTTTGTGGAGAAGTGTGAAACTGCACCTTCATTGGCTAACAATTTGTCAGTCACAAGTAGTTAAGATGAATATCCAGGTATTAGCTTTCTGACACTTAGAATGACCCAAATTTTCTAAATGGACTTAAAATTTTATTCGACATAACCCCAGATGAGTGACTGAGTCCACAGTAAACACTTCACGTTAAATAAATGGGGATTTTAGGGCTGTTTTCCAACAGACTTCTACAGGACCCAAAGTCTTTGTGCAGCTACAGCTATCACCTCCTGGTATACTTAAAGAGAACGTCAGTTTGCGGCATCTCCTCTTTGGCTCTGTGTTTCAGATCCAGAAGCTACGGATGACCATCTTTTATACTTTCTAGGTGTTGGCCACAGCCACCCTGTGGGTTGTGACGGTACTGCAGGTGGGATTGTGAGAAGTCAATAGAAAAGAAAAAGAAATCGACTTCAGAATTCTGTTTAAAATTTCCATAAACTATTAACAATGTTAAGTTATCCTTCAGCAGCACAGACTATTCAGGGTTGCACGGTGGTACAGTGGTTCACAGCAAGAAGGTCCCGAGTTTGAATCCACCATCTTCCTGCGTGAAATTTGCATTTTCATCTCGTGTGTGCGTGGGTTCTCTCTGAGTACTCTGGTTTCCTCCCACAGTCCAGAGACTGTGTGGTTAGGTTGACTGGTGATTCTAAATTGCCCACAAGTGTGAATGGTTGTCTGTCTCTCTGTGTTAGCCCTGCGACAGGCTGGTGACCTGTCCAGGGTCTACCCTGCCTCTCACTCGATGGTAGCCGGGATAGGCTCCAACCCCTCCCTTGTGCTATATGTAACATGGCAAACATACTAAGTGTTGAGTGCTAGCAGCAGTAACTTTGGTTTTCTTTATGCTAGCATCCATATCCTAGTGGAGATTATGGTTACACTTCACTTCCAGTTTATTCTGACACAGCTGATATGCTCCTTTTTTGTTTAGTTTAGTTTTTTATGTAAAACTGCATCAGTTAGCATGTTGTCATCTGTTTATTTTCTCCCCGACTCATTTACAAATTCCACTCACAGAGAAAGTGAAAGGGGGAGAAGGTCAAAGCCATGTGGCACTGTAACATCTCTGACCCAGTAACTGCTGCTGTGCATTAATAAAAGTAAGACATTTAACAGACTTGTAGTTAAGCAGCCGACATGCAAGGGCAGCAGCATTTAAACCATTAGTCAACCAGTTGCACGCATTCCTAACTGGATAATAAATCTGTTAATGGAGTATCAGCCTCAGCAAGAAAATAATGAGAAAGCTCAAAATAACTCAATGAAAACATAAAGGAAATACTTCATAAGTTTGTGTGATCATTGGCATTTTGATTAAAGATTTGGGCCATGGCTGTCTAAGTTTGGGAACAGCTGGTTAGATGTTAATCACGCACAGATATTTTCCAAGACTGTAGATACTTAAATTCACTGCTTCAGATTTACTGTGGCTATTGCTAATTTTCTCGCTCGTATTTTCAGAACCTGGGGGTGCAATTTTGCATTAAAATTTTTCTGAGCCAACATAAACCCCATTCAGGTCCTCATATGCACTCGCTTCAGCATTAGCTGCATTTTCTGAACCGCCACAAGCCGTAGCAAAGCCAGCAAACTGTATTGTTCTTCACAGTTTTTCATGTGCACTTCAGAGGACCCGTGAAACATCTTCAGAGCAAGCAACTGTTGTGTGAAGATCTTGAGATGCAAACACTATTTCTTCAGTTCTCCACTAACTGAAAACTCGGTCGCAGAGCTCTGACATGTATGAGAGTTTTCAGTGCAAGTAAAATACTATGAATCATAGCACAACTCATCGGTATGAGCCTAACGAGCATCATTGGTTCGTCTGTCTGTCACAGTGGAGGGAAACTCCTGGTTCATGTGCTCCGTTTGATGTCACAGATTGTGTTAAAGTTAACAATCACAGTGACTCATTAACTCTTAATGATTGAGGTCACAGCGCCGTCCTCTGCTGCGAAGCTTCATAACATAATTGTTTCATCATGAGTGTGTCTGATGTCAGCAGGTCAGATCTGTTTCTGTTAATTACACTGAACATTTTCTCCCCAGCAGCTTTAATTAGGTCCAACATTTAGAAACGGATTTAACGGTATCAGCAGGAAATGTTGCTTGTGGCTTGATTCTTATTTTCCAACCTGATGATGAACTTTATGAGCTGAGCTGAAACTCTTCGGGCTGTTTTTCTCCTGTTTGCTCCTCCTCCTTCTCTACTTTGTTCTTCTTTCTTTCAGCAGAAATGAAGCAGGTCAAGTTTTCATAGGAACGTACAAGTATGTGTGGTCACAAGTGACTTATAAAGAAAAGGGACGGGTGTTTAATAATGGCTGTGCACTGGGCTGATCAATAAAGTTCTTTCTTTCATCAGTCAGCTGCACACGATTACAGTGTTTTACAAAGATATATATGATGAGTATGAGTAATTTGTGTCTGAAAAGGGGACCAAAGAAGTCTGTATTGATCAAAATGTTGCCAAGTACTTATTTTAGGAGATTTATGTAGATGGGAGAATCCTTTTTTAGACTGCCTGACACTTGTTTTGTATTTGTTGTAATGACAGATTTTTTTTTTTAGCCCTATTTCTGTGTATCATGCTGTTAAGCTAAACTTTTCCCTCTTAAGTTTCCTGGATGCCAGTACTTAGATGAGTTGCTATTGGGCCAAAGGGAGATTAAGCTCTGATCATATCTGGTTGGCATGCAGCATTACTAGCCTCATAGCAACACGTTCTCATCCTGACCCATATAATGCTGCTTTGTTAAGTGCCTGCTGTATCTCTCTATTACACACAAGGTGTTCATTTTTTTTTGTTTGTTTTGTTTTTTGGGGGTTTTTTTAGCCTATCATGTCTGGCAGTTTTTGCAATCAGAATGATGATCCGAATGCACTATTGTACCAAACATATTTGCTTTTACAAGAATAGCTCTATAGGTTTTCTATAGGCTATTCTTGTTAATTGTATTTTTATTTTTATTTATTCTTGCCAGATCTGACAGGCAGGAAGGAAGAGAAGACGAGAGACAGAGAGAGGAAAAAGAAAAAAAAGAGGGGAGAGAACAGGAAAAAAATAATAGAAGATAGATAGCTACACAGACATACACATTCACATATGTATATATGTGCATATACATAGACACATATACATACAGTCTTGCTGTAGTTTTAGTAATGTGTGTGTTACTCTGTCATGGAACATACTCAATAATGAGAGCAAGAAGCCGCAACCACCCCCCTTGGGATTCAGAAGCAAGCAGGGAAAGACCCAGGGGACCCGGGCCATCCACGACCCACCAGGAGCTCAGAAGAACCGAGACCACACATCCCGATAGCAACCGTGCACACACCCCACAGGAGGAAGGAGGGAGACCCCAGACGAAGCCCCCAACGTCGAACGGGCAAGAGCCCAGAGAGCCAGAGGCAATGAGCAACCCACCCCCCAGGTAGGCCGGCCCGTCTAGCACGAGCCAAGAACACAGCCCTGAGGCCCTAGGCACCCAGGAACTGCCCGACACCCAGCAGAGCAAGAGGCCTGAGTCACCAAAAGCCAACTAAAAGCCATGCCAAGACATCTGGCCACACACCCCAGGAGCCACAGGCACCCACATCCCAGGGGCAGCAGTGACAATCAGTGGGGAGTAACTCCCACCTTCCGCAACCATGTCCCACAGGGGCCAAGGTTCAGCAAGCCACAGACCCAGGCCCAGCTGTCCACACATGTGCACGTACGCACACACACACGTCATATACTCATACACACATATACATGCCAGTCACACACCTATGCACACACACAAGGACCTTACATAAACACTAAGTGTGGGCGAGCGGGTACCAGAACCATGCCAGCGGCATCCCGGCGAAGCAGCCAACCCAGCCCCAAACTACTAGCCAGTGCTCTACCCCAGGCAGGGTGCACAAAACTGGGGTGTGGGAAGACCTGCCCACCCCCTCCTCCCACTCAAAGTGGTTGGGGTGATGTGTTAGGTGTTAGGTGTATGCGGGTGTATGTAGTGGGAGGAATGTGTATGACTGTGTGAAAGCTACAGTGCTATTAAAATTGGGGGACAGATGTAACATGCAGCACTGAGCAACAGCACTCATCCACACAATAAAGACCCAAAGACCCTACGTTTGTGTGATGTGTTATTTGATTGAATGGGAGGAGGGGAAGGGTCAGGATACATATGACCAGGAGGCAGAAGACTACCTCTGCAGGGAGAGAGCCAGCAAACTACTGGCTCACTAAACACCCCAGTTCCCTACACCCAACCGCAGGGCAGGGAAGGCAGGTCCAGGGCCTGAAGTGGCCACACCCCCAGGGCACCATCGTGCCCAAGGCCAGCACCACCCACACCACAGGCAAATACAAACATGCACACCTCCCCACACACACAAAACAACTACAACAAACATCACACCCACACCCACACACTCAAGACAACAGCAAACATCCCACCCACATACACAAACACCCCAGCATCCCGGAATGCCTGGCCAGACATCCCAATGCGGGCCAACCCACCCCACACGGCAGCGCGAACCAAGGGGGCGCAGGCCTCTCCAGCATAGGGAGGGGCCCATCTGGGAAACGGGCGACGCCAGGCACCAGGGCCACAGACCCCACACCCCATCCCCCACAGAGGCGGCCAGCCACCTGCCCCTTTATGACAACAAACCTGCTTGTGTCTTTTGTCCTGGCTCTCTCCCCTCAGACCCAACCAGTCACAGCAGATGGCTGCCTCTCCCTGAGCCTGGATCTGCCGGAGGTCTCTTCCTGTTAAAAGGGAGTTTTTCCTTCCCACTGTCGCCAAGTTCTTGCTCATAGGGGGTCAATTTGACTGTTGGGTTTTCTCTGTAATTATTGTAGGGTCTTTACCTTACAATATAAAGTGCCTTGAGGCAACTGTTGTGATTTGGTGCTAAATAACAAAAATTTAATTTAATTGTTGAGAAATGACGCCTTCAAATGTGAGCACTTCTATAAAAGCAGAGGTTTTGTCAGTTTGTTGCTCTGGAACATCTGGAGCAACATCCCAGCAAATTCACTCCAAGGTCAGACTACACAACATTCAGAGAATCCTGCAAAAAAAAAAACAAGAGGTCATGTTAGTAAAATTAGAAAAAGTCTGACAGGTTTTTTTTTGCTTTCTCTCCATCCCCTGATTCCCTGACTGTTTTGACCTGTGTCTCAGTCCTTATTCAACTGTGTGTGTTTCCTTTGTCAAGACATCTGTTAAGCTTCCCTCTCCTTCAGCCTACACCATATCATGACCATAACCAGTTGCATCACAGCACACAAGCCAAAGAACACTTTGCATATACAGGGGTTGGACAATGAAACTGAAACACCTGGTTTTAGACCACAGTAATTTATTAGTATGGTGTAGGGCCTCCTTTAGCGGCCAATACACCGTCAATTCGTCTTGGGAATGACATATACAAGTCCTGCACAGTGGTCAGAGGGATTTTAAGCCATTCTCCTTGCAGG
>JAMQGT020001263.1:0-77530 GCA_024447675.2 Pterophyllum scalare | reverse complement strand
ACATGATATTAGATATCAGATACAACATAACAGGAAGAGCTGGGATGAAGGTGGGTTGCAAAGAAGCTTGCAGCTATGCAGCATCTGGCTAAATCAGATTAAATAGCATGTTCTATGTGAGAAATTCAATATTATATGTAGAAATTTAACAACTGAGCCATCAGCTATTTTAATTTGTTAAATAATACAGAAATCAAAATAACCAAAGAAGTATTTTGTACAGCAGTAAAAACGATGTGTTTAAACCAATGAAAACTGCCCACTTCAGCTGCCGTTTCTCCATCTTAGAGATACTTTTCTGACATTTGATGTTTTTCTCCAGCTTTTTCCTCTTGGTTCTTAACTTTGCTTTTATTTTCTTACCTATTAAATTTTTACTTAATCAGCATGCTGCCCACTCATTGCCATCGGATGACACACTGGACACCATCATGGGAACATACAGTACGCTTATACTTCTATCATTGTGAGAACCCTAGCTTGCACAGTGCATTGCTAGGACCTGAACCTGGTTTTCATCATTTCATTACTGTAAACAAGGTCTGGCCCCTCAAACAGCTCAACAAAATACAGAAAATCAGAAGAGTGTTTAATGTTGTTAATGTTTGATTAATTTTATTTTTTTTTAATATGGGAATTAAAGGAAAAAGTAAATGTTATGCCATCAGTATATGGCTGTGGGAGAAACCCTCTACAGTGGTTTTAAACATAGTAAAATAATGCTGAACTGTTCCTTTAACAGTGTAGTTATGCTATGATGATAATGGACATCTCCTTGTATGAGAGCTGAGAGTGTAATGGCAGTCACTGTTATGTAACTCCTGGCATGCAGCCTCCCCCCTCTCTGCCTGCTGCTCTCTCTCACCCTCCCAGTGTCATGCCAGTTTGATTCCATTCATACCAGTTTCTGGTGGCACTGTGACCCAGTTACCCCTTGTTGTGTGTGTGTGTGTGTGTGTGTGTGTGCCTTCCATCACACCAATTAAAATACCAGTGGAAGAGGGGGGGGCGGCGGCGGCGTAATTGTTCCTTCATGTTTCTCAGAGTTCAGAATGAAGGAAACATTTATTCATTCATTCACTGATTGTTTTATGAGGTCCAACATTCATAATTCATCATTGCCAAAGCATTAAAATTTAATTCTGATGTGCACAATTATATGTTACATTTAATTCAGTCATATTTAAAACAAGATATGGAAAGCCGTTTCTGCCAAGAAAAAAAGTAAAAATCTCAGGTTTACTTGTTAAATGTTTGAGAAGCAAAATAAAGTTTATACATCGAGATCATGAGTATATCAAGTCAGTAATTCAGAAATGTTCCAAAATCGTGAACATTTACTGAGTTAAAATAACGTTTTTTAAATTAAAAAATGTAAATTAAATCATATTTTTAATAAAAATTAAAAGGTAAATTAAAAATTTGCTTTTTTGTTAAAACAAATAAATTAAATTTGTAAACTACAAAGTAGAAATGAAGAAAGTTCTGGTAAAATTCACGACTGTTTAATAGTTTAAATCAGATAAAATAAGGTACAGTTTCTTTAAATTGTAAACACAACTTGCAACAAAACTTTAAAAAAGGTCTTAAATAAAATGGCTCAATAAAGCACAGTAAAACACTTTCCACATGGACGAGTTATTAAAAATTGATTACCCACTGTACAGACGTTAAGGTGGAAACCGTTCAAAGAGGCTGAAACAGGATTTTGGGGGGTTTTTGTAGCAGGTTGTAAACACGTTTATTTCATCATAAGAGTCTGAGGATTAACTCATTTTTGGAGCTGGCTTCAAGGGGTCATTGGAAGAACTGCAGTACTTTTGGAGTTAGGACTAGAAGTTTTATGAACAACAAAGCCTGAACTCCATCATAAGGACCAGGTGTACATGCTGTAAGAAAAATCCTGATTTTGAAGGTTTTCTTTCTTTGCTTGGAGTTTGGTTTGAGGTCATCTCTCAGCGCAGATGTCCGAACATCCTTGAACGTGTCGTCACAGATGACTCTGTCTCCCACAGGTGTGTTCCTGATCCCTTACCTGCTGATCGTGTTCGCCGGAGGTATCCCCATCTTCTTCCTGGAGATCTCTCTCGGTCAGTTCATGAAGGCGGGCAGCATCAACGTCTGGAACATCGCGCCACTGTTTAAAGGTGCAGTACACCACAAAGTGTGTCCTTACATAGATCAAACTTTTTCACACAAATGGAGCAACAGGCTGTTTTATATAAAATTAGCTGAGATGAAGGAGATCAGTTGAAATGTTTGAAAACCGCGATGTCTATCGTAGATAAAGGACACAGTATAGGTGCAGTCATGGCCAAAGGTTTTGGCACCAAATTTGTATTTCATACTTTTCTGCTTCCGTCTTTACTTAATTATTTTTTTTATATGTTTTTATGATGTAGTGAATAACAATCACAAGTTTCAGAAACTCATTTATGTAACCTGAAGCTAAAAATCTTTCTCCGTGTTTTGTATGCTGAATTTATTTCTGATTTCCCGTGAACCCTGCTTTTGAAACCACCCCACTCAAAAAATCCTGAAAATGTCCCTGTAGAGAAAGATGTGATTCCACGAACTGTGCGGTTCAAATTCATTATACCAACAGCAGAAGAATGTTTCAGTCCCTCATGTATGAAACCTGCTGTCAGGCTTTACATCCAGTCCAAAGATATTTAAGAGGAACGTATAATGAATTCAAATAAATCCATGTCATCAGATTTAAACCAACAGAAGTGGTGTTGACTGAAACTCTCAGACATAAATCCATTTTATTAGGTGAGTCTGTAAGCGCACGTTCAGCTTTCTTTGGAGGTTTATCTGAAGGTGATAATTTGAGTACTGTCGTACGTGCCTCCGCACTCGTCGAAGTCATAAAGTCATAAATAACTCTTTTCCTTTAAACTAAACCTAACCTTAACCCTCACAATGTGCCTGCTTAAGCATATTCATGTCCCCACATTATGAGTATTACCTTCAGTACATACAGACACAGTAATTAATGCACCTCTTTTGTGCCGCCTGATAACTTTTGTTAGCTTTAGACACTGCTCATATCAGAGGGCTGATCTTTACCACATGACTCTTTATGGCTCTATCAGTAGTTTACTACACAGGCCTCCCTTTGACCTTTAGTGCCATTTCGACAGAGCTCCGCCTTCACATTCATTCAGTCTGATACAGTTACAGGGAGCAACACCAACAGTCAACACCAACTGCTCATTCATCTGTTCTTAGAGTCTCAGCAGGAATGGAGCTAAATATGGACCTTTTAGAGGGAACATGTTTGAGGAGGAGGAGGATGCATGTAGCAGAGTAAAAAATTTTGCCAATAGATCAGTGCAGTCAGGCACACGATTGCTCCATCAGAATATCTATTTATTTAATACTTTATTTGCATAGAACAAGTGCAGAATAAACGCTGACAAACACACAGACGGCCTGATGTACAGACAAAGCTGATTCCAGTCCCATGAAAATACATGAAAATGAGGTACTGTTTAAAATCAGCACTGGAAAATACAAAGGCTCTGCCTAAAATAAAACAACTCAATGCATGAATTCATGTACATAAGTGGTAGCTGACATGTGTTAGGCCTGTGCAAACATTAAAGAAAATACAGTATATACTGTAAGTCAAAAACAGAGTTTGTCCAATTCTAACAAGCTTTTGAAACAATGTTTGGTATGGCCACATTTATTATTCAGCACAGCCTGAACTCTCTTAGGAAGGCTTTCTTACAATTTCTTTAAGTAGACTTCAGGAAAATGAAAATATGAAAATGAGTAAGCATACTTCTATTTTTCTTTTAAACCAGTACTTTTTATTTATGGTAATGTTTTGTTTTTTTAAGTTTCTGTATAGCAAATTTTCTGGAAATCCAGATTTATTTTCTTTACTGTTTATCCATGGGGGGGACTGAAGCCCATCCCAGCTGTCAGAGGGTCCGAGGTGGGGGTCATCAGTCTATCACAGGCTCTAAACAATATTTCCCCCCAAAATTGCACAGTTTGTAGTGATTTTAGCAGAAATGGCAAAAGTGTCACTGTTATTTATCTGAAGTTGCCGAAAACTCTCATGTGATCAGGTGTCGTCGTCACACATAAAGTGTTCAAAGTGCAGATTAGGCAGTCTGGATTTTACTGGTGCACATAAACTCATAAATGTTTTTATACACTTTACAAACAGAAGGTTGAACCCATCAACCTCTGAATGTACTTGAATGAAGCCAAAGTCTGTATGAAACAATCATTTGCTGTGCAATTAAAATGATCAAATGTACAAGAATGAAAAAAATACAAATGTTTTGTTCTATGCTATATCCGTACTTTAGACCAACAGTCTGTGTGTGTGTGTGTGTGTGTGTGTGTGTGTGTGTGTGTGAAAATACTCATTACAAATACTACTATAATTAATGCCCCTACGAGTAGTTGAAGTAAAAGCAAGTACAGCTAATAGCTGCACAAAAAGAAAACGCAGCGCCCTCATGAAATGTCAAATGTGTTCATGTGCTTATTTCTATGTTGTTGGGCTGTACAATCCTGGTATAAAAGTCAATTTTTTAAAATTATAAATAACAGTTATAAATAACATCATATATATATATATATATATATATATATATATATATATATATATATATATATATATATATATATATATATATATATATATATATATATATATTATAAATAACATCATAATAAACATTGAACTGAAGTGTTGCACACAGTAGTATGCGTGTCCTGCAGCCAGTCAGAAAAGATGCAAATAAAGAAAAACAATCACTGATGCATTGAACAGAAGAATCAACTGAAACACATCTGTGAAGATCTGTTATTGATATCCACATTAAACTTGTTAGATTAACCAAGAGAAAGTGAGAGAGCATCTGGACACCTCATACCAACAAAAAAAAGAAAGTTAAATGGAAACTCGACTGAAATTTAGACTTTAATGGCACCAATTTGAGATATATAGAAACAAAAGGTTTTAATGAGCTTATGAGGCATTGCTTTAATTTCTTTCCAGTAATCTGGCCCCTGAGAATGTCTTTATGTCAGTATAAACATGTTATTTTACTCTTCCTTAACTCTTCCCAGAGGCCTGTTGTGACACTGTACTGTCATCCTGTTCAGGTCTGGGTTATGCCTCCATGGTGATTGTGTTTTTCTGTAACACCTACTACATCATGGTGCTGGCCTGGGGCTTCTACTACCTGATCAAGTCCTTTACCGCTACACTACCGTGGTCCACATGCAACAATGAATGGAACACGCCCAGCTGTATCGAGATCTTCCATCACCAGGACTGCAAAAATGCCAGCTTCGCCAACATCACCATCGGCAACGGCAACATGACCTGCGCCGATCTGGCTGACGTACGATCGCCCATCATCGAGTTCTGGGAGTGAGTCTTTCTCTGGTTGGGTTCTGGTTCTGTGGGTTGTGTTGGTGTGGGGTCGTGTTGAGTTGGGTCAGGCTGGGAATGTCGGGTTAGTTTTCTCTGCGATGTGATTGACAGGTTGGGCCTGGGTCTGATAATCCCCAACGTTTTACTGGATACAGAATATACAAAGAAGTTGTTTTAGAACATCAATGAGCTTATATATATATATATATATATATATATATATATATATATATATATATGAGAAAATGACACACCAGACTGTAATTATAGGTAACAATAAGGTGTCCATAGATGTGATGTGCACCTTGTGAAGCTTGAAGCGTTAAAGCTGCAGTTTCTTTAGTGGCCACTTGAGCTGTTTTCATCTCTTTAATCATGATGACGGCTTACACATGTTCCTGTTCATTATTAGAGGACATGTTTGTAGTGAGGCTGTGTTGTGCTGGCAGATTATTAACACAACAGAGCAGTTAATGAGGTGAAGAAATGTTTGTCAGGTGACTGAGCTCAGTTTCGAGTCGGTCAGCAGCTCAGTGTCTCTGAGGAACGAGGCGGTGATGGTGTTAAAGACTGAGGAGAAATGTCTCTGAAATATTTTATTTGATATTTTATATTTCAAGCTTGAAAACACATGTTGGATAAAGTGCTGCCATTCTCAACCAAATCATGTGCAGCTGAATTAAACAAGATGCATAAAGAATTCAAAGCTGTCTGAGCTCTCACAGGGACTCCTTTTTATATGTGTGTGTGTGTGTGTGTGTCAGAAAATATGGCCCCGTTAATCTTTGGCTTTTTTAATGGCTGCACAATGTTTTCAAAGTTTTCAGACAGCTCTTTTTGTTACCCGATGAAGCCGCAGATCTGCTCTCTGACTCTGACACTGGGCTCTTTGAAATCTTCTCTCTGTGCAGGAACAAAGTGTTGAACATCTCGTCTGGTCTGGATGTGCCGGGACAGATGAACTGGGAGCTCATTTTGTGTCTGATGGCTGTCTGGGTTCTGGTTTACTTCTGCGTCTGGAAGGGAGTCAAATCCGCCGGGAAGGTAAATCTTGTTTTTATTTAATTATTGCAGCCAATAATTGGTGGTGTCCCAACCTGTATCTGGCACTTTGTGTCACCTTCTCTGTGGCTAATATTATCAGCTGCAGACCAGATGGCAACATCTGTGTGTGAATGAGTGTGTATTGAGATTAGCATAATAAAATAAAACCAGCTAAACTAAGTCATTGAAACTATAGTGTACTCACAAAATAAACTGAACTGCAGTAAAAACAGGAAACCTCTTTAGTTTTAGTTTCGTCAGCCTGGAAAAGTTAATACAATTAGGAATAAACAGACCAGATAAATGCTAAAAATGTGTCGCAGTGTAACCTTGAAGTGACAGAGTGGGTTCTTTTGTGACATTTTTAATGATAAAACTTTTCCTACTGTATAAACTTATGTAATACTTAATGCCAAAGTGATGGAGCCGAGTTGGCTTTGATTGCAAATGTTAATTAATCACATTAGAACATTTTCCAATATGTCAGTGGGGTTGTCCTGTCGGAGGTGTTTCTGGGGGTTGTTGACCAAGTGAGTCGTCACATGAGCCAATGTGTAAAACAAGGTGTGGGTCTTTACCTTCACTGGGGGGCAAAGGTGTGAAACCTCTGTAAAACATCGCCCCACCCCACCATCATGTGAGCTGTTGAGGTCACATGAGGATGCTCAGGTGGTTGATAGTTGGTGTCACCACCACCTCTGTTCATTGCTGGTCCTTCAAACAGTGGACATAGATGGCGTCCTTTCATTCCTCTCTCATACCGTCTTCTTAGTCCTAAATGAAAGTTAAATGAAAAGGTGTTTTCAGTATAAAAAAATCTGTATGTAATTTTGCTCCCTGCAGGTCAAACTGACCATCCTGAGTTAAAACCAGATGACATGATGAGTATGAGGAAGGTTGAGTCCTTTTTCAGCCAGCAGTCAGCCAAAAACATGGGACTGTTCCTTTAAAACTACAGCCTTCAGATGACAGCTGTGAGTCACTGCGTGTGTGTGTTTCATCGGTTTGTGAGGACGACATTGTACACACTGCCGTCAGTTTGCAGGCAAAGTGTTGCTATGACTACCCTGGGGGGGGGGTGCGGGGGTGTGTGAGGTGGCAGCATGTGATTCGTTGTCTGGTAGGAGGACAGCTGACTGCAGTGGGACGTGACTGAGAGCCACTCGGAGAGCAAATGCCCTCTTTACTGTACTGTAGGAAAACTCCACTCTGGAACAAACTGGGACACAAAAGCCGTCCTGGAATTTGACCCAGATCTGCAGCGCGGGAGCACGAAGCACTCGCTGCATCTCTGATAATTTAGTTATGAAATGATACAAACTTTATTTATATAGCACCTTTTTTAAAAACAGAGTTAAGTAGGACATTAGGGAGTCACGAAAGCTCAAAACCAAAACTACACAAAAATGTAAGACGAGAGAGGAACAGCAAGGAGAGAGAAAGACAAATGAATGTGAAACTGTGCCAGAGTTTGTCAAGCTCCCAACAACATGTAAGGTTTTCTCCATAAAGGTAAACTACTAACCATGCTTTAAAAATCCAGGCGAGTGAGTTATAAAAAAATGAACCCTCCAAAGAGCTGCTATGAAACTATCCACCGAGGCCAAACCAGTTTTTTGTAGAAGACTGTAAACATGGTTATTTCATCTGTGAACGTGAGATTTTAACATGTGAGTTTATGGAGACCGGCTCACTTTTGGGGCCTGCTTCAAGTGGCCATCAGAGGAACTGCAGTTTTGGTGGTTTCCACTTTTGTTGTTTGGTCAGCAGCACGGCAGCATCTCCTTCTCTCTTTATGTTCAGCGCGCCCAATGATGGAAGGAGGAGGAATATATTAGGAATATTAGGAAAAAGTGACCAGTTTCCTAACTTATCCTGAGGAAACGCTGCCTGGTTGAGATCACCGAGGACACGGTTCTATGAATGTGCAAAAAGTTTTGAACATGAGTCTGAAAACTAGATAAAATAAATAAAAGTCCAGGTTTGGTCAATTAAAGCTGCATTTGTCACTGATGTGAACAGCTCTCACATCTACATTTAAACAATGGGATCTCAGACTCTCCGACTCTAGAAGCAGGCAAACACAAAAGAGGACAGAAGGGTGAGTCACGCCTGCATGTGTGTTGACTCAGCAGGGAATAATATTAAATGAGAAAAGATGAGAATAAATATTTGAAAGCAATACAGAGAGCCTGAGCGCCTGACTGCATTATATTCCAAACATTTCCACCACAGTCCCATCAGTGGATCCCACCAATGCTCAGACAAAACCTTTACCCATGATAAATACTTATACATGATAAATACTTATACATGATAAATACTTATACATGATAAATACTCATACATGATAAATACTCATACATGATAAATACTCATATAAGCAAGTAAAGCAATTTTAACAGTAAAAACAAAATAAGATGATAAGATTATGTGAAAGTGAGTCTGCAAAGTTTAGAAATATATCAGCCTGTTGAATGGCTGTTATCATTCCTGCATAACCAGTAGGCTGCCTCTTCCATAAACAGGAAGGCTTAGTGGGTTGTTATGGCAGCCTTGATGGTGTGCTAAACAGGAATAATGGGAAAAGTGGTTCTTCTTTGAAAGCACAACAAAGTCCACCCAAGCAGGGTGGAAAGGTGGCATAAAAAAGTGACTTTTACTCAGGGGGCATCTTTGGCTGGGTGGTTACTGCGTGTCTGAGCACCAAAGCTATCTGTTTCAATTTTAATCCAGAAATGTTTCATTCCAGCTGATAATGTCAGCTGACCCTTTTTGACCCTGCTGCACTCCTAGAACAAAACAAGGTGAATCGTGCTCTCTGAAAACTGACTGCAGTTAGGAAGCATTGAAGTCTTTTTGAATGGGAAAATATGAACAAAATATGAGCAAACAGGAGCACGTAAAACCACATTAACCTCTGACACGCACATGAATAAACACACACACCCTCTACGCACACATTCACAGGAACAGTTGCTTCAGATAAATGGCTTTTTTTTGTTTTTGTTTTAGTGCTTTAGTTCAGATCAGGGTGTCACCAAAGAATCTATGACTCAATGGAAAACCACAGCTTCATTTATAAGACAGTTTCTGCTGCACATGCACAAACGCACTGACCTGAATAGAAATGTATCCAGCAGCTTGTTTCTGTGTTTCTGCTTCCACATTTGATGCTGGTCAGCTGTGTCTTTACAACAGTGAGATGAAGTGAATGTAGAAGATGTTCGGTGAAAGCTCTTTTTAAATGACCTGAACGTAGTCTACAAATAGTCCACAGTCTGGAAGTACCCGCTTATTTTTATTTAAATAATCCCATCATCATGCCGCTGCCCGAGTCAGGTTGCAGAGGTGCCCAGACCTCCTCCAGCTCTTCTGATGGGGTTCCCAAGCTGGCTGAGACACAGAACGTCTCCAGCCTGACCTAGGAGTTCTGGTTGGGCATGTCCAAAACTCCTCATCTAGGAGCCATCTTTGTCAGATGCTGCACCCCCTCAGCTGGCATGGTGTGTAGAGGAGCAGCTGTTCTACTTTGAGCACCTCATGAATGATCTCTAAATCCACAGAGAATGAGACGTGCAGTGATGTAGGAACCACAGACCACATGATGAGAAGAGTTAGCAAGGAAGAGTGGGTGGGTCCCAAGCTAAGCTTTTCTCTACTTTGAGGTGGGCAGCTACCAGTGGGAGATGATGATACTGCTGATTCACATATGATAGGGTGGTAAATACACCAGAGGGTTACCTACAGAACTGGAACCTGGGATGTCCACGAGCAAAGAGATGCACAAAGATTCACTTTATGCAAACGAGGCTTTAAGTGTGAGCTCAGACACTTTTCAGAGGAAGCTGGTTTTAACATTGTATCCTCAGTCTTATTGTTTTTGTAATAAGCCACAGATCATTACCATAACAATTCATTTCTTATATGGTGATGAGAGGCAAATGGTAAATGGACTGGTTCTTATATAGCGCTTTTCTGCTCTACCTGAGCACTCAAAGCACTTTGTAGAAGAAAGCCTGACTGTGTAAAAGTGAAAATGTGAACATTACACAAAACCAAATTTAAAACTGTTTGTTTTGGGATACAGGATCACACCGGTTTGACCCAAATTTCAGAGCTCCATTCACGGGGTAATTTGTACACATACAATATTGCTTATATAAGAGTTTGTATTTGTGTTTTTAGTCTCATGACAAGTCAAGCAGCGTTCACAGGGCTCTCAGTACCAACAGAAACATTTTCTGTTGTTGGTCTTCAGCAGGAGGCTGAAAGCTGAGCATCGGGTCAGAGCAGGGCGAGACAGCCTGAGACACAGAGGGGAAAAGAGAGAGAGTCCGTTTATTCATAGATCTGCGGCAAGATGTCTGCTCTTAATTATTTTTAAAGACACAGGTAATTAGGTGTAATATACACCTTTTTCATTCTAAATATTAATCTCATTGACAATGAGATTATCTGCAGAGCAGACAATAGAGATGAGCTGAGTTGTGGTACTTGCCTAGGATCAAGCAGGAAGTAGGCAAGTATGAACTTGGCATATTTGATAATGAGAAATGCCCATTCTGGCTCCAGAAAATCGAGATGGGCATAAAGCTAAAGTGGAGGCTTCAACATGTGGAGCCCGCCAACCCATGGGTGATGCTGCAGTGGCTGCATCCATGTTTTATCAAATCTGTGGTTACGATGAGTGGCCATCATGGTGGTTTAAAGCTGTTTCTCAGTTACACCAGTGTCCTCAAGTGGCCTGCAGTCCATTAAATTATAGAATAAAAGCTTGCACTATTGTTGTGATCTAGTACTGGTGCTTCACATCTTTGTGCTTTACTGCTCGTATCCTCTGCTGTTACTCGGTACGTCTTTAGGCATGTTGGCATTGGACTATTATGTGGATGTCTTCCTTTAAGAACCTCTAAAGTAAGATGACCCGTTACCAAACCAGCCTTCAAATTCTGGTCTTACTCGGGGTGCACATACAGGGATTTATTGATTTATTAGTAAGATAAAAATCAGCCAAAGACAATTAAAATAATTACAAATAAATATGCTAGAAAAGGCTGAATAAGCAAAAGGTCATAAGGTCGCATGCAGGCTAATGGCTCTTCCAAAGTATGAATCTCTTGAGATGTTTTGAACCGAATCACTGAAGTATTTTTTTGATGATTACAACACACCGAACTGAACAACCTCAGCTTAACACTGTGAGTGTGTGTTAACCTGAGAAGATGCTCCGCTGTGATTTCACTGAAACTCGACTCTAACTGGGACCAGACGCTCTCCGTGGTGCTGAAATGCCACATTCCTCTGTGTGCGAGGTCTATCTCAGCAGGTCTCAGATCAGGTTCGTTTTGGTTTCTTCGCTCTTGTTTTCATTACCTGATTCTCATGGATGGAGCTTTTTTCTTTATGACAGAAACCACCTGAAGTTTTTCAGGTCAGGAAACAAAACCCTTTCTTCATGATCTTCTATTATGTCATTCAGATTCAGTCTGCAAACATAAAAAACTCACACACACAAAAGGTCGCTGTGCATTTATCTGCAGGTGTACAATGAAACTGTCTGATCTGCTTGTTTCTCAGGCAGGTGATCAAAAATGGAAAAGAAGGAATTTTCTTGAATAAATTAGCAGAAAATAACTGATTTCCATTAAAAAAAAAAACAGCAACATTTGAGCAAAGAAGAAGCTGAAGGACGCAGGTTCAGGGAAAATGGAAGAAGTCTTGTATGTTTTATGGTTGCATGTTTGTGTGTTTCAGATTGTGTACTTCACGGCGACCTTCCCCTACGTGGTCCTCATCATCCTGCTGGTCAGAGGGGTGACTCTCCCTGGAGCCTATGATGGCATCATGTACTACATCAAACCTGACTGGTCCAAACTGGAGGAGGCTCAGGTTAGTTCACCATCCTGAAATCTGACTTTCAGGCAAACTTTGTCCTTGCATGTGGCAGTTTGACTCATTGATGCTCTTTTTCTGGTATTATAGGGCTCAACTCAGGGGCTAATAAAACAAAATGTCAGAAAATAAATCAGCACTAAGTAAGAGGACAGAGTGAGACCACAGGTTGGTCAGTAGGTTTGCCCTCTTTCTGACTTGTGTGATGTGATATCAGGAAGGAGGAGCCAGGAACCCACTTCCTGTATGTAAATACAAGATGGGTCTGGTGCAGTGTGTTTGATAGTATGTGTTAAAACAGTAAGAGTGCAAACCCATCCATCCCTGGGTCCCATCAAAAGGACAGAATAGGTTGTTTGTTCCTTACCCCATCTTTTCAAGCGCCATGGTTACGATCTCTGTGTTTCTATTGGTCAGTGTCACACTGAGAATCATCCAAACCAAGACAAGGAAAAGTATTTGGACAGGCTGGTGTCTTTGTCAGAACAGATTGAGTTGCCTAAGATGCAGCACTGTTCGTCATTGTCTTTGAAACATTTGCTGATCTGAGCATCACACATAAAAAGAATGTGACCTTTGACACCAACAGGTGTGGATAGACGCCGGCACTCAGATCTTCTTCTCCTACGCCATCGGCCTGGGCGCTCTGACTGCTTTGGGCAGCTACAACCGGTTTAACAATGACTGCTACAAGTATGACTGACACACACACACACACACACACACACACACACACACACCATCCCGTCCTTTGCTGTGTGTTTAAGTGTTGAACGTCTTGTCTCCTCTCGCCTTCCTCACAGAGACGCCTTCATCTTGGCTCTCATAAACAGCGGGACCAGCTTCTTCGCCGGTTTTGTCGTGTTTTCTATTCTCGGCTTCATGGCTGCGGAGCAGGGAGTCGACATATCACAGGTCGCTGAATCAGGTAAAAACCCGCAACAGGCCCGTTCTACTAATTTCCCTCTATGTGTTTTTATTCTTTGGCTTCATTTAATCAGAGCTTTGCATGAGTCAGTTAAAATAATTTTGTTATGCAGACCTGCAGTTCATCCACCATTTTAGCTCCTCTCCCTCTGTTTTTGGAGTTCATCCTCCCAAAAGCTAACTTGTATCTGATTGGCCAACTTCAAGAAGCCTGTAGAGGGGCAGCACCGAGTGCTGGTGAGCTGTACTGCCTTACTTGGTGGGCATGCAGTGCCTGTTGTGATTATTTGAAATTTTAACCATGTTTAATATAAACATTTAACATTAAACACAGTATATGAAACATGAGACAGCCTCATAAGTGGCCTCATGCTCGGCTTTGATAAATAATCACTGCTTTATGAACCGATCATGATCCAGATTATGGGTCAGAGTTTAACTGCCAGACGCTCAGACAGAAAATGGAAGCAAAGACTCAGGTCACATGAGGTCAGCTGTGTGTGTGTGTGTGTGTGTGTGTGTGTGTGTGTGTGTGTGTGTGTGTGCGCGCGCGTGCGCGTGTGTGTGCCAGTCTCCAGTCAACAGTGTGTGCATTAATAGCTGTGCAGCAGATGACGTGACATCACAGATCACACACCGTTATATTTAGCTCGTCCACAGAAGGCTGCAGCTCTGAGCGGCTGTTCAGATCAAAGCTTTTCATTCAAGCTTAATGAAAGCTTTATTTAACCACAGAGCACATGTTTACAGCCAGGTAAGAATAGTCACATGACAGCTTTTTGGCTGTTTACATCTGGCCTGCTCAGTCCCTATATAAAGAGTGACAAAGTCCTCATGGAGAGGGGGTTATGATAAATATACAGTATATGAAAAATGGCTAAATGCAGGACTTTCATCCAGGGAACCGGGATTCATGTTTTCTGTGAAACATTTTACTTTTAGTTGTTTTTCTTTTTAACTACTTGTTTAGCTTTACCTATCCCTACAGCCCCTGTTCCGTCCTTTATTTAATATAAAATCTCATCAGATTTCCAAGCACAGCAGATTCACGGCAGACACCTCCTGCTATAACTACAGTGGATATGGGACTTGTTCCATCCATCCATCTTCTGACCTCCTTCTCTCCAGCTGCCTCCTACAGCTCTTGGAGGGTTACTGAGGAGTTCCTAGGCCATCTGAGAGACTCAGTCTGTCAGCATGTCTTTGATACTTAAACCTTTCCACTTGGGTCATCAATTCCTTCTCAATCTGGAATGGGCACTCCACCCTTCCTGGCTGAGAATCGTGACCTCAGACTTGGAGATGCTGATTTTCATCTTAATGTTGTTCAATAACATCAGTGTTGCTGACTCACTGATTTATGGCTGCTATCTACTCTCTTATTTATCATTTTAATCAGCTGGAAGCAAAATTATCAATATTTTGTCACTTTGGACTGGTAATAAGCAAAAAGAGATTTATTGTATTTCAATATTTTCTTAAGTGTCTCTCATCCATAGAGTTCTAATATTCAAATATTACCTTACCAGCAGTGTGGGCCTATGAGGGAACATGCCATTAAAAACATCTGTCTTATTGCATCTAGTTGCTATGATAGTAAAGTACAAGTTAAGGTTAGATATACTTTATTTATCACAAAAATTGAGAAACAGCCAAATATTAAAGATTCCCTCTAAGAATCTAACTTCAATAAATTATAATAGCTCAATAAAATAAATGAACAAATGAAATAAATTCAATGTGACACCATTCAAACCAATGAATATGATACGATAAAGTTAATCTATAATGTAAAATAGTTCAATAAACCAAAACAAAACAGAAGAAAAATGCCTTAATGTGTGTTCCTTTTATGTGTAACCAAAATGAAACATCTTGTACATCACAGTGAAGCGTGCATCAATCAGTTACAAGATTACTCATTTCATGTGCTAGTTTACCTCTCAGGAGTGGTGTGCACAGGTGTGATTACGTGTGTGTGTGTGTGTGTGTGTGCGCAGATGAAACTGGCAGCAGTTGCTGCAGTATGAGGACATGAATCTTTTTTATTTTAATCTTGCTGTAAAAAGAACAAAAGTAAATCCAATTTACTGAATCCCATCTGACATGTCTATACTGGTTTAAAGTATTAGCATCAGTGTGTGCGTGCGCGTGTGCAGTATTAACTGTCGGATTATTTAAGCTGGGCCTTTCACCTCACGACATGTGACAGCTCTTGTATCTGTGTGGGGATGATGGCATCTCCCCTGACCTGCCTCCCCCTTGTGTATTATACCTTGTCAGTCTGTAGTTGTGGTAGTTGTTGTTTCCTGCGGCTGTTGGATCACTGACCTTGTTTTTCTGGGCAACATCTGAGCCGTCAGGTGTCACTCAGGTAGTGTGAGTCCACAGCTGGGATTCAAACCCCAGTCTCCCATCTGAAAGGTGGTTTAGTGGTGTCTTACCATTACACTATACCGCATAATGAAACTTTTTTTAATCTAATTATTTATAGAAGAAATCTACAGACTCTATAGAAGAGTGTGATTTCATGAAAAATAAAATAACAGGCCTTTCTGTGTCAGAACTTATTAATTTGTGACTTATTTCAGATTTTTTTGTGTGAAATACTGAAATCCGTCAAATTAAACAGCTTGAAAATAAAATCTGGACTTTGTAACTCCACGTTCCAAGGGCACATGTTTATAGAAAATCTATTAATCTTTTCTTTAGAGTCAGAACATGTTTGAGCTGGTGGCTGTCATGTTATATACTCTATATACTTTTTCTGCCCCAACGTGTATAAGCCAAAACCTGCCACTCATTAAGCAGCGTATTAAGCCTCTGATGCGTGTGTTTCAGGTCCAGGTCTGGCCTTCATTGCATATCCCAAGGCGGTCAGTCTGATGCCGGTGGCCCCACTGTGGGCTGCACTCTTCTTCTTCATGCTGCTGCTGCTGGGACTAGACAGTCAGGTGACCAACATGTTCTGTATCATACCTTCAATCAATCTTGCAAAGAACATTTCCTCAAGTTCTAAGTTTGAAGACATGTAAAATCATCAGTGACTTAATGCAATTTGTATAATAAAATAATAAAACATGCCAACCAAGGTCTAAATAGTGTTCAGTCCTTGCAAGCTGATCAAGATCTTTTAGGAGGTTGGTAATATAAATATGGAATGTAACATATGGAATTTAACATTTCATGAGGATATAGGGTGAATGTTTAATAAGAGCAGTAGTCCTAATAAAGAGCCTTGGGGAACACCACAGGAGAGAAATTTGAACTGTTTTTGAGTATTTTACTTTTCCTGTGCTTTATTCCTCCACTTTTATTCAATGAAGATAAAAACTGAAATTCAAGAATGTATTTTTCTTTTTTTTTGCTCTTTAACTTCTCAAGCCACTGCAACATGAATGAGGCTATGTCTTGTCTACGCTTCACATCTTTGTGTTTTGCCAATGGACTCATTGTCTTTCTCCATGCTTGTCCCTCCAGTTTGTCGGAGTGGAGGGTTTCGTTACTGGAATTCTGGATCTGTTTCCCGGAAAGTATTATCATCGCTACAAAAGGGAGATTGCTGTGGCGATATGCTGTTTACTCTGCTTCATTATTGACCTCTCCATGGCGACACAGGTTGGATGAGCAGTCTTTTTCCTTATAAATTTAAATCTTAGATCATTTGTGTCATTTAAAAGCAATCTCTGTTAATAGCTGGTAGTGGAAAATGTGAAAACACAGAACTTGTGCAGGATCTTACAAGGAGAGAACAAAGAACACACCAGCTGATGAACTAATCTATGAAATCAACACTGTGCACTGAGTTGATTCTTTCACTCTCTGCAGGGAGGGATGTACGTCTTCCAGTTGTTTGACTATTATTCGGCCAGTGGAATGACTCTGTTGTGGCAAGCATTCTGGGAATGCATAGTAGTTGCCTGGGTCTACGGTATGCAATACACACACACACACACACACACACACACACACACACACACACACACACACACACACACACACACACACACACCTGGCCATTGTGTTAGTGAGGTAACCAATCTCAAAATAGGTCACATGATGTGATATTAAAGGTCAAACGTAAGAAAAAAATCATTCTATAGTATCTTACAAGAGTCATAAGAATGCGTGCCCTGAAAAAGTCAAACATTGCAGTATGAAAGAAAAATTAGAAACAATGTGTCATGAAAGATTAAATCATACTAGGCTATGTCACAGTGTAAATGTAACCATGGAAAATGTCCACTGTTTTATGATGTGAGTGTGGAAAATCTGCAGCGTTTTCCTGTCTGTGACTTGCTGATTAATGAACTGCAGGTGCTGACCGGTTCATGGATGATGTAGCTCGTATGATCGGCTACCGGCCCTTCCCCTGGATGAAGTGGTGCTGGTCTTTTATAACTCCATGTGTCTGCATGGTAAGACTGAACACCGGTTTTCCTCGAGGCTTTACATCACAAATACTAGAAAATATTAGAAACCGAGACTGTATGCATACATTTTTAATCATTATAGAGAAACAAATTCAGAAAGATTTAGATGTTAATACACTTAGTGTTACTTTTTGTTGTCTCTTATGCAAGAAGCAGAATTAAATTAAAATTAACAGGTATAGACAGACATTATTCATCAGCTCCATTCTGACAGCATAACAGTTTAATTACTCTCAACACCACAGCCAGGTAAGGGATCTGTGTCACTCTTCTTGTTTAATGCCCGCCTTTCCTCCTGTTTTGCCCTCCGTAGGGTATCTTTCTGTTCCACATAGTTGAACTATAAGCCCCTGACCTACAACAATGTGTACGTGTACCCGTGGTGGGGTGAGGTGATTGGCTGGTGTATGGCTCTGTCCTCCATGCTCTGCATTCCTGTCAGCCTTCTCTACAAACTCTTTAGAGCCAAGGGAACCTTCAAAGAGGTAGGTACCAGCTCACACAGGACATACATGCTGAAACAAAGTCAAGCAAAAAAATATTTAACAGGCACAACACTGATCTACTACCTCTGCAAATTAGTTCATATAAACTTCAGTTCAGGTGCAAAGTTCAAGTCGTGATAAAAGAATAAGCCATTTTTCTCTCTCAGTAATGCTGAAAGTTTACCAGAGCTACAGGTTTGTGTTTCCCTTCTAAAATTTAAATGTAAAGAGGTAACCAAACCTGCCTGAAATTTGGTCTATATTAAGGTGTTCTGTCACAGTAATGTATGTCCCAGTGCTTTTAGCTTGGTATGAAGGGCAGGACATGTGACTGGACTTATACTAATGCAAACGATCCCCTCTTGAGTGACAGCAGAGCCCATTTCTAAGATATCACATCACGCTGTCCCCTATATAGAGCCAGTTGTTGTAACCCACCTATGAATAAGAACTCATGACAACACAGATGACCCTTTTTAAATTCTGGAAAATTTAGCATGAATTACCGATAATATACACGTAACATTACAGATTGATTTATCTGATTTGAATTCCCCATACTTTTCCTTTATGGAGAAATGGATCTGGTATCTAAACCTGAAGCAACTGCAAATAAAATACAAAGCAAATACAGATAAATCAATATAAATGCACTATTGTTGCTAAATAATTGGAAATGACTACAGGTGAGGCTGAATGGGACAGGCGCACAGACTGGCTTTTGGTTGTGGGACTGATGGGTCCTGCTGACCAGCCTGTGGTTTATTGTATTATTGCACTTTGTTGATGTTTAGTTTACATGTTGAAGTGTGCTACCTAGCAAGTCTGCAAATGTCAAGTGTTCCAGATGGCACCTACACCTCTGCTAAAATGGACTAACCTGACTTGGTTAGCCCGTGCTAAGCCTCAGTCTCAAAGTCCAAAAAAACTGGTCAGTGGCACCCATGCAACCACCGGTCACTACAGAAAAATATGTATTCACTGAGGTGCTGGGTGTTGCGAAGGGAAATTGGTTGCAAAGAAGTATATGGTTCTGCACAGGAAACCTCCTTGCAATTGCTTTGATCACTAGCAGATTGCTGCAGTTGCCCATAGTTTGCATGGAAGATGCCAACTTGTCTGCAAATGCTCACTGACCCGTAGTGAAACTGTGCAAATGCAAACTGAAAAAGGAGAGAGTTCATTTTCAAAGTAAAAGTTGCACCTTTTAAAATGTGTTGGTTGCAACGGTAAGTTACAACTTTTACTTTGACGGCAAATGTTCTCCAATTTGTGGTGCAGTTTTTCAAGTTGCACTCGGCAAGTAGTTGGTGGGTGTTTACAGACAACTTGGCATCTTTCATGCAAACTACGGGCAACTGAAGCAATCTGCTAGTGATCGATGCAATTGCAAGGAGGTTTCAGGAGCATCATCGTCTTTGAGACCTAGAGACAGCAAGCAACCACTTGCCAGCCAGTTGGGGAATACACATCTTTCCCTAGTGACTGGTAGTTGCCAGGGGGTTGCTGACCATTTTCCAGGCCATTGTGACTGAGGCCTTAATAAAGAGTTTTTATCAAGAGACAAAAAAAATTTGCCTTAAAATGTAGAGAATGCAGTTTAGCTGTAACGGAATGTCATGTCATATTTAGGAGACAAGGTGGTATTGTAATGTAAAATAGTTGCACAGTCGAGTCCAGGCCAGTATGTCTAATTTCTAAACAGGAGAAACTGTACCCAATCAGTGAAACTCAACGAGCTCTCTGATTGGGTTAATGATCTGGAAGAATCGAGGTAAATCTTCCAGATCACATTACTTACAATCTGTGTGACCATGTTTCCTGGTGTGTTGCAGCGTTGGAGCCACCTGACCACTCCGGTATGGGGGGCCCATCACTTAGAGTACATGGCCCCGGATATCAAGTCCCTGACCTCCATGTCGCCCGGCACCGATGACAACAAAGTCATCATCTTCGAGAGTGTTATGTAGGTGGGACCAGCCCGCCTCTGACCAGACAGCCGACAGCACCACGCTCAACCTTCAGCTTTACCTCCAACCGGTACGAAGGCCTCAAAAAGCTTACAGCTCCAGTGATCTCTCGGTGGCGCTCTCACTTAGTGTTGGCTCTCACTGCGGAATCATATCACTTCCTGTTCCTGTTCTTTCCCACCGTCGCCAAGTGCAACTCATAGGGGGTCGTTTTGACTGTTGGGGTTTCTCTGTAATTATTGTCAGGGTCTTTACCCACAATACAAAGCACCTTGAGGCGACTCTTTGTTGTGATTTGGCGCTATATAAATAAAATTGAATTGAATTGAAAATGACTTTCAAAGTGATCAATCTGATTCATGGACTGAGTGCTTTTCCTCTTTGATCAGCTGATTGATGGGTCTCCTTGAACCCATTGATCGGTTGATCTCGACATGTCACCAGGCCGACCAAAGCTGCTAGAGATTTTTTTTTTCTATACCTGGGAAAGAGGAATGACACAGGTCCTTCAGGAAGCTTTTATATAATTTCAACAACCACCAATGCTTTTTTTTTTTTTTTAATATTGCAACCAGCAGATCTTTGAGTCTCTGACTGTAACAGACTGTAGTTCCTCTGGTACTGACGAAAGAAAAAAGTAAATACTCTCAATGAATGTGGATGAAATGCTGAATGTGGGTAATCCTAAAGTATTCGCTATATCTCAAATCTTGGAGAGATTTTCTTTGTTCCAAACCAAAAAAAAAAACAAAAAAAGAAGAAGGGAGGAGTGTCTGCTGTCGAGGTAGAAGTCGGGGGATGGGTTTCCCCTATCACTGATGAGCAGTAGTATCAATGCAATTTTTTCTCTGAGTGGGTGGGTTGAACATGCAAATATTAACTAATAAACTCCCATTACACATATAATCATCTTACAATTAAACATTAAAGGGACTTGCACTCAGATTTTTTATTTTAAGCTGCATTTTGGTGTAATTAGAGCTCCATGTATTGTGGTTACATTTAAGATTCTGGCACCATAGCAGGTGTAATGGCTGTTTATTCAGACAGAGTTCTAGACAGACAGACTGACTGACTGACCCTCAGAAAATTAACAGAGGTCTTTTACTTCGTGACGGGATTTAAAAGTGACTGGAAACAGTCTGAGCTTCAGTCCTGCTGTCAAACATAAAAGGGGAAGAAAAGATCAGCCAAGGAACAGAAATATCGGTTCGTACATCGAGACACTTTCAGGGATTCTGAAAGTTGTTATTTTTATTTGGCTTTTAACTCAAAAAGATTTTGCCAGCTGGACTGGGGAGTAAAAAGGCTACAGTGTCCTGTTATGGCGCAACCAGCGGTCCGGGAAGCTGGACTGAGCTCAGAGAGTAACCTCAGACACCTCTTGGTGAGCACTTTAGGCGACACTTCAGTTGGTGAAGTGCAAGTCCTGAACCTCAAACTGCCACCCCGATGTCTTTTCGGATACTTTGATACATCTTCTGAAGCTAAATACTGTGAATCACCAGCTCTTACTACTGATCCCAGAACAGTCCTGACTCCTGAGCAGCGTCATGCTTCTCTGACTGCTGACCTCTGATCTGTTTTCTGATTCGCTCAGGCAACAACAGATCTCATGTCAGCAGGAAAGGTCCAGAGAGAATTCAGTCACTGTTAGAATTAAAATAAACATTTTTAATGCTGTAAATCAGCATCCAGAATGGTCCCAAACGTACTGTTTCTTCCCCAAAAGCTTTCAACCCCAACCAGGGTGAAAACATTACAACTTTCCAGCTTCTTAGATGTTTCACATTACCAACAGATGACCCACAGACTCCATCAGCTGTTTTACCCTGTGAACTTAATCAGAAATTCAAGTTTTAACTTTAAACCTGAACAAAGATAAACTCCCACTAAAAAGCTGGAAACTGCTCAGAAACCGGAGTGAAATCCTGCTGGATCTGACCTTTCGCCCCCTCCCTGTCCTGTATCTGACCTCCTAGTAAGGAGGTTCAGGCCTGCATGAGAATCAGGTCAGAGGTCGGGCTTTGTTCTGCCTCCCCGGGGTTGACTCAAGTGCCAAACGGGGCAATACTTGCCCTGCAGGGCTGATCCCAGACCAGGGCTCCAGGCTGCCAATATCAACCTGTTAGCTCTTCTCTCTGCCTCATCTCTCAGTCTCATCAACGCTGCAGTCCTCCATCCAAACCTCACTTCTTCCTCCTGAACCACTGATGGTGATGGCGGCACCTTCCATCTCACATTCTCATACAGCCTCTGTGTGGTTATCCTTGTGTCTGCACAGTCCTGAAGATCAGATTTAACACTCATACTCTACTGACTGCTCTGCACCTAAAACCACCAAGAGGTAACATTTCCCCACTATTAGAATTTATCATCATACGACAAAACATTTAACAAGTTTGTGTACAGAAAAACAAATGTAGGTGTCAGATCTGTTTGAACAGAATAAAAATAAGAATTTAAATAATACTACTAGTACTAATAAAGTGGTAATATAAGTACATCCTTACTCTTCTTTACACAATGCAGTGACCAACTTTAATGCCGACTCACATTCATAACTTTATTGTTATCCATACTGAGGGTTAGGCTATGACACGTTGTAACGTTTGGGTTGTGTTCAGTGGTGAAGAGGAGGCGGGGGGCGGTGATAGAAGAATAGAGGTCCGCCTCGATCCATGCATCCGTCTGCCAAAAACGCTTCTCCCGCGCACTCTACAGAGGAGCGGTGGCGCACACTTGTGACATCACCAACAAATGTTTAGACTGTCGTAAAGAGACAACACACAATTACGACTGTTACAACGTGACCAGAGTTATCATAGTTCATTTAAACTTTGGTAAAACAAAGAAAGTGTGGAAAAAAAATTAGACTTTAGAAAAAACAAAACTAACTGAAACAATACTGTGCATTCACAAAAATTAAAATCATATACAAAAATACAGAAAATGTACACAACTAGCCCAAGGAGGCCATCATGCATCCATTTTTTTAAAAAAATAGATCAAGATGTTTATTTGACTGAGCTGTTCTGAACCTGACAAATACAATCCAGATCATAAATGAATGAAAACTAAACTAAAATGACACATTTTTAAATGACAAAAATAAACTGAAACACAAAATCTGGAAACCAACTCTGTCAGGCACAGTAAACAAGAGTGTTTATGTAAATGTACACAATGAAATTATTTGTAAAATTAACAGCAGAAAATGACAGTAAGAGGTAATTTTTTTTTTTTTTATTGCTTAAAAAGCTAAATCTGATTTATGGGGGTTGCGACACTTTTGGAAAAATAGCATGGGTTTAATTTCTCTCTAGAATGAGAGCCGGAGGACTCAGCGTGATGCCAAGCGTTGCCTTACGTTCTTGTCTTAACTCTAGAGCCTGAACGGTTGATTAGCCAAACCCAGAGCCCTACAAGCCGTCCTGTGTACGGCTCTGGTTTACATCAAAGCAATCAGCAGTCTGCGGGGGCATGTCTACAACTCTGTCACCTAGCAACCACTCACCATCCACCTATCTTGGGGAAGCTTAACAATTAGAATGTAAAATATGCTAAAATTACATACATTTGCACATTGTTGTAAAAATAATGTTGCCAGCACTTTTGAAAAGAATCAAGTTAGAAATCGTGTTTTGTTTTACATATTGTAAGATGAATCAGAGATTTATTTTACGGAGGCTTTTATTTTGCTGATACATACAGTATGACAAATATATATATTGAATATCTTTGTGTGATCTATATTTGATGCAGTATATAACTGAGATGATGATGATGATGATGATGTTGATTTCTGGCTGATTGTTCACGTTTAGCTGGCAAACACAAGCAAAGCGGTGCCTCAAGCTTCAGGCTACCTCACTCCTCATTCAGACTTTCAAAGCAAATTTCTTTGCGCTTTTTATGCAAACATTTTGTCAGCGGTGCCGGCTGCTAGCAGGAGGGGATTTTGGGAAGTGTTTCTGGAAACATTTCCTTCTCAGCCTGTTTTAAAGGTTCTCCAACACCAATTAAAACAAAAATTCTATGGATTTTTGTGTTGATTCTTTCTTTTTTCTGAACTTCATCTGTGGCTCTACTTCCTCAAATAATGTTGCTGATGCACAATGGTGCTGTGAGGCCTTTACGCAGGTGTCTGACTGGTTAATGTGAACAAGCAGCGTAGGGTGGGGTTTTTATTCTGGCGGACTTGCTGCGATGCAGTGATGTAAAAGCTGTCGAGGCTTTGTGCAGCTCTGAGCACACTGCAAAAGGGAATCGGTTTGGTTCTCTCTTTACTTCTTCTGACTTCTAATGTTAAAAGTGCTCAAGTGTTTGAAGAGTTTTAGCTTTAGATGATTTTTCTTTTTCTTTGTGTATTATGAGCATCAGTGTTTTCCCCTCAGACCCCCCCCCACGGCTCATCGTTATTTGAATTTGACAGAAAAATACGATTTTAAGCAAATTAGAAAATTGGCTGACTGTAACTGCCATTTGTAATTATTAGAAAATTTCTAGTTTCTGATGATAGTGGAAAAACAGGAAAAATAAACCACTCACTGCTGCTACCTCAGTAAAGTGAGCTGGTCAGACTCGGCCAGCATACGTGCAGCAGAAAACAAACAGCTAATATACCAGACACAAAGCCAGATACCGAAGAACAACTTTAAGAAAAGCATTAACAATGCTGAGCAAAACTGACACGAATCTGGTTTCTGTACTAATCTCTGGCTTAAAGCCCTGTTCAGCCAGGATGAGCATCATGAATGGAGTATTTTAATCAAGTCAAATGACATGAAATGCGAGAGGTCAAAGACCAAAAAACTGCATCCTTCACAACAGGATAAAAATATCCTTGATCCTGTTTGGTTTGTGCAAAGTAAGAAGCCAACCTGAAAATAACAGACAAAAAGGCTGGTTCTAAATGGAAACCTAATTATGAAGATTGATGCTGTATTAATGTTGAATGTAAAGTATAGCATCATCTGCATAAAAAAAATTGCCTACAGAAATTCCATTAATTTGCTCATTTCACAAACAGAAAACATATTTTTGGATTTAGTGTGACTTCTACTTCCCACTTATATCAGTATCTCTGGTGTAAATCTGTTTTAAAACTTTAGAAATCTTTGAAATGGGGGGGGTGTAAAAATCCATAATTAACCTGAGAATCTCTGTTTTATTCTGCATCAGTGACCTGATGACAGTTGTGCTGCTCACAGACAAAAATATGAACAAATCCAGACTAAGGGAACAAAATACAAATAATAAAATACAAGGACATTTCTAGAGATGGGTTTTAAATTATAGGAAGAGCACGAAGTTTCATTAAAAAAACTAGGAGCACATTGTGGCTGTAATTCTTACTGTTACTAGCCTCATTCACTAAAGACTGGATTAAACTCTCCTCCACTGCTCTGTCAGACAGAAATCCATCCTAAATGGGATTTAAGGGAAAGAGTGCTGAGGCCAGACACACCAGCCAGTTCCCAGAATGTTTAAGATTTGTGTGTCAATCATCCTTTTCATATTGAAATGAGAATCCCAAACAAAGATGCCTCTCCAGTGCTTCTCCTCCTTTGTTTTTTGCAAAGTTCTGCTGCAGTGTGCTGGGAAGTCTTCTAGGAGCCAAAACAAAAAGTAGTCAACTTGAAAATCCTTCAATGCTACCTTTATACACAAAAAAAAAAAATTCTCTTTTAAATTGTTATTTCTTAAATTGTGCATAAAATGTACCGACGAGTCAAACTAATGGCAGTGATAACTATTTCATTAACAGAACTATACTTACAACTGTGTTTTATATAGGCGATAACTGATCAAACTCACAGTTTAATGTTCAGCATTTTAGTAAAGTTGTATAATTAGTGGTTTTTTTAGGTTCTTGTCTCTGGACTGGAGCCTGGGTGGGTCAGAGTGGGGGGGGGAGAAAAAGAGAAAAGAATCTACAGCCATTCAAGACAGAAAATAAGAAAAATGAACATGTGTGTTACCAAAATCATAATGTTTGATGTCATTTTGTGTGTGCGCTCTTCTGCCAAAACCCATGTTGTGACAGTGTCATTAGTCCAAAACCGTGACTGGAAAAGGCCGGGCTGAATGCTGTAAAACAAACTTGCAGGAAGGAGGCTTTTTAATGAGTTTTAATGTTTCTGTTTTCCTCACTCGAGCTAGAGACAGACTGCTATGGTACACTGGACACCTAAGACTGCCTCAGCAGCTTCTTTGTGAACAGCAGAATCCCTTTTACGCCCCTTTTAGCTTCTTGTTTGGATTTAGTCTCAACAAACACCTAATGTGACGTTCATGTTGCTGCAGGCTGCTGAGGCAGGCAGATGTTTGCTAGCATGTTAACATGGACTGTTCGATAGGCCAACAGCTACAGATTTTGTGATTAGTTTGTGCTTTTTGTCCTCCTAATGGACAAAAAACTTAAATCTGCATACAAATAATACCAAAAAAAATTCAAATTAAATATCTTGAAACTGAGGGAATAAAGTTGTAAATGGCTGCTCAGCGGTGGTTTATTATCCATAAAGCCAGTAGCAGCTTGTCTCTAACACCCAGCAGAATGATGTCACAGCGATGTCACAAGTGATCGTGTGAACTGAACATTCTATGCAAATGGTTGTTTTCCGAACGAACAATCAGACATTCAGACGACAAAAATGACCCGATGCACCATTTTCACTCCTGGACTATGAAACGTTCTGATCTGAGGACCTGAAAGTCCCATGTGATCCTCAGTGCTGTATGTTATAATCAATTATAATCAATGGGGTAAGAACTAATGTGCATATTTCAGGAACTCCCATATGAGACATTTGCTCTAATGGGTAATGTATGTTTTCCTGTAGTGTCTCACCTGGAAAAGCACATTAGTGGAAGAAGCTTTACAGTAGAAATATAAATTCTGAAATAAAACACAAGAAAATAGCTTAAAAAATATGTGTGTAAAAAAGTTAATGGTAACAGTTAATAATGTTGTACTCATAATGGGAGTATTTTTTGCAAATTAATTTTATGCAGTATTTTGAAATGCATGCGCAAAATTCAGATAATGTTTCCATAATTTTTTTAACTTAGGGATTTTGTTTTTCTTAAATGCAAATTATCAGTATTAAAAAAATTAAACCTGAAACACGATGAATGGACAACTAGCGGAGCAGAAAAGGCTATAAAGAGAACGTTAAATTCAATGAATTGAAAGCATGCATTTTGGTGGATTGTTTTAAAAAATTTCTGGGTTTCTAAAATCCTGCTTATGTCTCAGATTCAAATAAAGACAGATGTTTAAATTTTAAGTCCCTGAACTGGGAACTGTCGTCATGTTTGGTGTACGCTCGTCTGTCCGATTGTTCACTGCAGGTTTTTGATGAATGACACTTCAGTCAGCTGTTTCCTTCAGTGGAGAGCGTCTGTTTCCCAAAAACCTCCTGCTGTTCTCAGACACGTGCAAAGTGAATGACACTCACAGCAGAGATCTGAATTCTTATTTTAGCCTCATTTTACTGTTTCAGACAAACTTTATTGATTATTTTACAGCCAATAAGTTGCCAAAATGTTTAACATCTAAATAACCCAGAACTATGGAAGCCTAAAAGGGAAAATATAAAGAAGAGAGACCGTTTGTCGTTTCTTTTTGGCTTCTTTATATCATGAGAGTTTCTTTCCGTGACAGAACAGGAAGGTTTTCTGGGAAAAACAAAGAACTGTTGCTGCAGAAAAACAACCAAAAATATCACTGTGTGAAATGTCATCTTTGGAAAGCTGACCTCAGGTGGGATTGTTGAAGCAATGGAATCAGCAGGGGGCGCTCTCCTCCCCTGGGAAATGACATGTTTGGGCTGGAAACTGAGACTGAGACCCCTCAAGGGTTAAAACCTCCAGAAATCAATTAAGGGGTCAATAAAAACACGGCACTCAAGATCGAGATAAAATAAGTTTAAAACCAAACAGTCATCCAATCACAGTCAGGGAAACGTGCTGAAGCGAAACATCTCTTTAATCAACATATTTCTTCACCGTATAACAGATGGAAATATTCTGGGTGTGTTTTAACTGTTGCTATAGAGCTATAAAAAGTGTGCACACCACAGGCAGTGCATGTCCACTCTTTGGGTGACTTTGTGAAAAGACAGCTGATCTTTTTGGTGTTTGGTCCTGCCTTTGTTTCCAGCCCAAGTGCAGCTCCATGGTGCCCTCGTTGTTGTAATTGTGTCTTTGTGATTTGTGTAAGCTGTGGTCTTCCATCCATAACTGTAGAGTAGACTCTCAATTAAGTAGCTTAATGAATTAATTATTAGCTGTACTAATGATAGTAATATAACTCGGGGCTCGATGTTAACGAGTCACCAGCCAAAATATCTGCAGAGTTAAAGAGTTAACTTTGAGCCCTGATGGTGTCACCTGTGTTTCATCAACCTTTGACCCCTGCGAGGGTCTCCATGCTGCAAGTTGCTGTGATCACTGTGCTCACTGACCACCAACTAAACTAACAGCAATAAAACTAATGTCACAACAAACAGCTGATCTGTCTGCGTGGTTACTGGAGTATGGAAAGATTACTGAGGCAAGTTTCAGCCTTCGTTAATATTTATTAACAGGCTACATACCACTGGTTTTAAGCTTGTTGTAATAAAACTCCACTTTATCCAGATTTTATTTTTTTTTAGCTAATTATGGAGCCTAAAGGAGAAACATCAGTGCCAACAGTCAACAATTTTCTCATAGATTCAGGTTTCTCTCTATTACAGAAAGGGGAAGTGGTTTGATTGACATTTATTCAGTTTGCTTATATAAACACACAAAAATTAATCATGGAGTTCCACAGGGTTCTTTGCTGGGGCCGAACATTTTTCACCATCACGCTTCCCTTACACAACAACGAGTCTAAAGCCACAATGCTTACGGTATTTATGTAGTCAAACTTTCCTGATTTTGGGTGAATGAAAGTGAAAATGATACTTAAAATTATTGGTTAGCTCCAGTTTTTATATGTTACTTATATTATCTTTATTTACCTTTTAGACCTCACCTTCTAATCTTGAATTTGACCTTTACAGCGTGTTTTTTTTTTTAAAAACATATACTTTTGACTCTGTGTGGATTAGAGAAAAGCCAAACTAAATTCAAACTTGCACACCCACTTCTTGTCATTAAAGATGTATGCTGCACAATCATTCCAGCCTGGAAAAAGAACAGTTCAAAGACATCATTAAAAGCCCATAATTTTCACAACATTCACGAGTGTGTGTAAACCTCCGACCACAACTGTAAACTTGTTTCCTGTGTACAAACAAACTGTCAGCAGCGTGGTAGTAATTAGGCTGACCATAAGAGCAGTGTCTGAAAATAACCGCTGACAGCAGCTGGCTGTGACAGAGTCAATGCTCTGCTGAGCCGAGTATTCCTTTAACTTTTCACTAGTCATAACTTCATGAATGAAATTTTAACCATTACAGAAAAAAATAAAATAAAATCACAGCAATCACACAGACATATTATTAGGTACACCAGCTTTAAAACTGCTGAAATGTAAATTGATTCATGCTCTCCAATCTATCTTTCCAAACTAACTTCAATAACTCCTTCCTCTAAATCAGTGGTTCCCGGAGTCAAGAGTGCTGCAGCCCACTTAAAAAGCAGAAAATCCCACGAGCGCCCCCCCCCCCCCGGTCGTCTGATAGCACCGGCCTGTGAAATTTTTTTTCAAAATGAAATTTTTAACATTGTACCTATTTATGACCGATACAAAATGTGGGTTATGGGGTGTGAACTGTTTTTCTGAAAAAAGTTTGAGAACCCAAGAACACTGGATTTTAGAAGAAAAACTGTAATGAGGTCAGACAATGAAACTCTGGGTCTGTGCACACCTGGCTATTATCCATTAAATATCAATCAGGATTTTATTCTAATGACTTCAATGTCTGAAATACACGTGTGATTATCGTAAGGGTTAGGTACTCAGTCCAAAGTCGTGCTTGTAAGGTTAGTTTTGGGGTTCTCAAACTTTTTTCTGATCATAAATATTAACTGAGGCCCGAACACCTCAAAAACAGTCTGAATTTCCGGGAAGCAGCTGACAGAAATACTCGAGACTTTTAAAAAAGTTCCCAGCCTGAGCCGTCGTGTCAGCAGGTTCAGGCGCACGGTGCTCGGGGTCGCCTGAGAAAGCTGAGCCAGCAGGATGGTGGGAACGCTCGGTAATGCGGCTCAAACCGGTTTCTAATTCTAAACGGACATTTCGACCAACAGCTGCCTTAAGTCTGAAGAGGAGGAGATGAAGACAAGACACTAAGTTTAGCCATAACAAAGATAAAAAGTTGATTTATGATACTGATTTCATTCAGACCAAAGATTTCTGTCAAAGTTCGTCAGTTTATTGAAGGTTGTGATTGAAGTAGAAGCCATCCGACACATGCAGCAGATCCTGACTGAGACATAAACACTTTAACTTCCAGGTCCTGAAAGGTACGCGCCCGGAAAAATCCCTCACACTGTGATTCTGATTCTAAGGGAAGTGGAAAAAAAAGTTGATACATTTTTCTACTTTTCACAAGGTCCTTATTTTATTATGTTTAGGAGATATTCAGTTATTACAAGAGACCTTTGCTGACACACCTCACTTATGTATTTCAGAAAAAACGAGTGATTTTGTATTAATGGTATTAAAATAAGAATTTGTGCTATATGGTCAAAGTTACAATTCTTCCTCAAATGGACAAAAAAAAAAGTGACTCACTGCTTTCATGTGAGTGTGTCCAAACCTTTGATTAGGTCTGCATATTTTAAAATAAAAGGGATGTTTACTCTTTTTGGTTTAAGAGAACAATTTTTTGTAGGAAAGAAAAAAAACAAAAAACTGGAAAATCCCCACAAATCAAAACAAATTACAGGTGCTAAAAGACAACGATGTGTTTGACACATATTTTCCATCTATCGCCACAAACGTGTTTTTTGCTCCTGAGGTTCAGGAGGAAAAACGCTGCCAAAGAGGGTTTCAAAGGACAAAAAGCTTCAAAAAAAGAGTCAAAGCAGCAACATTTATAACCGACTAATAAAGAGCGGAAAACCGAGGAGTTTGTTTGTTCCCAGTGAATGAAAAAGCAGTAAAATTCATGATGGAAAACGTGCCATTAAACACAGAATGGATGCATCAGAATTAAAATAAAACCCCAAAAGCTGTGAAGTGATGCTCATACATGAGAGCAAATTCATGACTCAATCACCCTCTGAATACCTTCCCTTCTGAGCCGCTGTAATTTACTGTAATACACTGTCCTCAAATACTCAGAACTATCAAACTAAATACAAATAAAACACCCCCCAAAAAACAAACACAAAACAATCTCTCACCACACGTGGTCACGCTGCTGTTGAATCACCCATTTATTATGACAAACCGTCAAAGACACAAAAACAAAAGAGTGATCACTCAGCACGAGCAGAACACACACACTGGTGTGCGTCTCTTTTCTATTCTAATCTTTAGTTTTGTTTGTACTGAACAACCGGAAGCAGAACACAAAACAGCTTCGGGACGTCCAGCTTTTCAGCACACGGTCGTGAAAGAGTTCAGGCAACATTTCAGACCTGGAAAACGAAAAAGAAAAAAACCCCAGAAGAAGAAACCAGAGGAGACACTGGAGTTTTGTTTGGCTCGTACAAAGAGATCTTTGCTGCAGCTCCAAACATTCACAAGAGCCTCGATGGAAATTACAGTTTGGGAATGCCGGAAATCTGACGACACAGGCTTTTTACTTTAACCCCGATCTGAACCCAGAATGAGCTGAGAGGGCAGAATGCTTTTATTTTGTAATGAAGCTCGTCTTCTGCGGGGAACATGATTCACGTTTGGATCTACTTTGCTCCCCCAAAAAAGGAAATGAGGAATGATGGCATTCGAAAAAACTGTTTATGGAAACTAAAGGAAGAAGTTCGCTGTTTAAAAGACAAACAAACAATCAAAACTGACTTCAAAGCAGCAAACAGAGAAAAGAAATCAGAGACAAACAGAAGCTCTGCAGTTACAGAGGCGTAAACAGTGACACAGGAAAAGTCTGACAGTAAATGGACATTCTTATGACGAAGCTCAGGCAGTCCCATTAACCAATCACAGCCTTCGGTGATGTCAGCTGACCTGAAAGACAGCAACGTCACACTGCTGGGGTGGAAGAAGATGGTGCAGACTGTTTGCCGAGGACGGTGATGAAGGTGAAAGAAGCCAGAAACGGTCGGTGTCCTCAGTCCGATTTCTTGTCGCTCTTCGCCTGCAGATGGAAAACAACGTAAAAACAGCTGATTGCCATGGCAACACGTAGACAAACTGATAAGAGATACAAAGGTCAGAGCAGCCGGACCCCCAAACCACTGAAGGCAGTCAGGAGGGGCTCCGTCTTCTGGGTTTTGTCTGGTTTTTAAATGCTTCTCATGCAGATTCAGTGTTTTAAGTTGACAGAATAAATTACTAAAAGTTATCTCTCAAATAATTCTTCTTTAAACAGAAATGATGCACGCAGATAGAAGAATATGCACGAGAGGCCAATGACCCTTATACACCAGCAGGGAGAGTGCCGAATCCTATTTAATGCCATTTACATACAGCGCTGAGTGATTCAGCTCAGCAGGTACAACTATTTTATCTTTTTGTGTGTGTGTGTGTGTTACCAGCAGTTTGCTGTGCTCGTCCAGCAGTCTGTCGTACTCCACCGTCAGGTTCTCCGACTGTTTCTTCATCGCACGAACGTCGCTGTCCGACTTCTGCAGAGCTGTGAAACACAAACATCGGACTTCTCGTCACCACAAAGTCGTTTTCACTCCAGTCTCAGAGTTCGTCTTCTACATTCACACCTTCCTCAGCTCCTTCTCCTCATCTCTTTTGTGTTTCTTCCCTCTTTGACCTCCTAATTGTGTCTCCTCCATCTTACCTTTCTTGGTGGCCTCCAGCTCCTCCTTCAGGTTCTTCAGCTCCTCTTTCAGAGTCTTGTTCTCCTCCTGCGGTCCTGGTCCTTTCTTCCCAGCATCTGGCACCTCGATACCAGCATCACGCAGTTTCTGGGGGGGGGGGAGTTTGTTCAAATCCACAAAACTTTATTTAAATTCTGGTGTAGATCTCAAAGTCTTCAGAGATATTAAAGTAGATATCTGAAATATTTCCATTTGACACAGGTAACTTGAAACAGCTTTTAGTGGAAACAGATGCGTCACTTTGTACCAAAGCAAGACTTTGACCTAGATTGAATCCAAGAAACCAACAGGTGTTCACAGAGAACCTGCCAGAGTAACACACCAGCCGTGCACCACTGTTTGAGACCACAGTCGTGCTCCTTCACTGGCCCCCATCCGACCATCACAGGGCGTTCGGGCAGTGCCAAAGGTTTGGGGCAGTGGCACATATTTTGTGTTTCATGCTTTTTAAAGGGCTGACTACAGCTTCTCAGCCAGATAACTAACTGAAGACATCATGTGGTCTACATCTGAAAGCTGTGAACGAAGTTAAAAGTTTTAAACTTTAAGTCCACTCATGTTGGAACGCTTCAGATTTTATTCAGGATCTTTATTTTGGTTGGCATTAGTGCACCGCATTAGAGGAGTGTATTAAATACTGGAATAGTTCATAACTTCACTGCGAGTTTCACTTTTTTCAAAGTCACCCAAATGGTTGAATTGGGTGATTTAGTGGGTCGGATCTGCAGAACGCCGTACTCCAGGCTGACCTGGAGACAGTTTATATGGAGTTTGTCACAAAGCTGCACTTAAATCTTACGAGCTGGATACTTTGTTTGAAAACGAGCTACAGCTGACCTACAATTACAATGAACAGCTGGTTCAGACTCTTAAAGTAAAACTTTATTTAGCACCTTTCAAGATAAACATCACAAAGTACTTTACAACAAAGACGCTTAAGGGTAACTTTTATTGTGAGGTGGTAATTATTTAATTTTTGCTAGAGCCTGATCGTGCATTCATGCCAAACATGAAACAAAGTCAGTGACATGAATTTGTGGAGGGTGACACGAATGGAAGCGAATCAGTGGTTCTCCTGATGCTTCGGACCATCAGAAACAGAGGACGTGTGTGTGTGTGTGTTTGTGTGTGTGAGAGAGAGAGAGAGGAGTGTTTAGCCTCTGTGGCTAAAGCAACGGCGACATTTTAAACTATCATTCCTGCAGGGAAAGCAACTGGAGATGAGCGGATCACCTGATCAAGAGTTTCATTTCATCACTTATTTCTTTTCTTTTCTTTTTTAAAGCAAAAGGCAGAAGATGTAAAATGTGTATAAATTTCAGTGTCTAAGAAAAAGAGAACTTAAACAGCCGGACGTTAAATTAAAAATAGTCAGAGTACTGTGAAGTTTGTCAAACTGCTGCGCTGGTGTGTTCACTCAGCGTGACGGAGTTAAACAGCTGCTCAGCTTCAGGCCTTTAACGGACGAGCCATAAAACCTGATTTTACTGCCCCTAAACTGAACCCAGCAGCACAGAGGTCGTTACGATCACAGCGCGCAGTCAAGTGACCGACCATAAATTTACAGTAAAATTCATAATACAGAGAAGCAAAGCTAAAAATAGACTCGCTGTAGTAAAACATTTTTGTTAACTCAAATATAAAAACTACACTTTTAAAAACACTAACTGAACTGGTTTTGTGTACTCTCTTAATTTTTTAAAGCCACAGCTCGAGCCGCCTGAGGATGTCGAGTTTGTCCACATGACTGAGTTCAAAAGTGCTCGATCTGTAGTGAAGTAATGGCCCCAGTAGAGCTTTGTGTCGCAACTTCACTGACAGGAACTACAGTACTTTCCAGAAGTCTTGAGACACCCTCATTTCTTTATATCCAAGTCTTGAGTAAGAGTTCCCTAAGCTGTCTGAAGGTGAGGCCTGAAAAACTATCTACGATAAGAGAAAAAAAAATCTGGCAAAGACCTGAGATGCATCTGTGCCTCGGTCGATCCATCTACTGTTCACTGGAACCTCATCAGGGGAAGGGCGTCTGTAAAGAAGCCATTCTCAACTAAAAGGAAGCACAGAAGGCTGAGGTGTGCCAGATTACACAAGAGGTGCACTGAAAATCAGTGGCAGCAGATTTACAGAGTGATTAATCAAAATCGTTGTCAGTATGTACGGAGGAGGTCAGGAGCGAGGCCCAGCACCGAGTGTCTACAGCCCTCTGTGAAGCATTGAGGTGGAGGTTTTGGGGCTGCATTTCAGCCAGTGTGTGCTGGGGATCTTATCAACGTTGATGTGATTTTGATCCACCATGCAAAAACATCTAGAAGGTGTCTGATTGGCTTCAGCATGACAATGATCCCAAACACATGAAAGCATACCTGGATGGAAAAACACACAATGGAGCACGAGCATCAGTCATGGACTGTCCTCCCCAGAGCCCAGATTACTGAAGCAGGGTGGGATCATCTTTACAGAGAACAGAGCAAAAGGAAGCCGACATCCAAAGAAGAACTTCCAACGTCCTTCAAATAAGGGGTGGCTCAAGACTTTTGCACAGCAGTTCATTTAGAAGCCAGCAACGCCATCACTGGCAGCTAATCGGGGGGGGGGTTGCTTATTCCTTCGCTTCCTGGTGTGCAGTGCCTGCGGGGGCAGCTTATTCGGTCCTGTATTGATGTGTAGGCCATCAACAGTAACAGCTCTCCCTGACCTCAGGCTGGATCCTGAACCAGTGCTGGCAGGAGTCTGTTACAGCCCTCCTCTGTCCCTGTGCCAGGCTGTGCCCTCACAGATTATCTCTACAAGAATGTGACCTCCTCTCAGCTCAGGACTTCCTTTAAAAAAAAAAAAAAATCTGTCAGTGGGAATGGATAAATCTGTTGCAAACAAAAGCAGGAATGCACCGCTCAGAAGGTTTTTGGCAATTTCTTATTCTGTGATCTTTGATAAGCACTGACCTTCAATCCTTTGTTTATATAAATCCAAGACAAAAACAACTAAAATACTTTTTTTTTTAAGGAAAATCCAACCTGTTTCCTGCTTCCACAGATTAAATTTATCTCACAGAACAAATAAATGATCTCAGAGCTCTAATTTGGACGTTACCTAATAGTGAGGAGTCCCTCTGCCTGATTACGTGACGGGAGCAGGTGTCCAGGATCACCTTACTGCCCTTTACAGTAACATGTAAACGTTACACATGGGGGAAGCAGTCGTGTCACCCCGTGTAACTGCATCTGCAGTAAAGTGACTCCATCCTATCAGCGAGCGCCTCGTGAGTGTTTGTGTGTCCCAACAACTCCACGTGTGCGTTTGACCTTTGGGGATGTACACACATTCATTTCTGTCCTGTAATAAGACGACACTCCTTCAGGAACAACTGTAGCCTACGCGTCCCTGCCCAAATCTGTCAACGTGGGAGTTTTCCTTCTTTGTGTTCTCACACATTTATTTTTTAATCGTTCGACAATTTTCTTGTTGAGACTGATTTTTTTAAAAAAAAAATTTTTTAAAGTGAAAAACTGGGAATGGAAAACAAGATGTCGTCTTTGGAGAGCACCCGTGGGGCTAAGAATTTAGGAGGACACAATAAAAGACGTGTAGCCACTGTGACGTGGCTCGTTAGTTTTTTTTTTTAATGTCAGCACTGTAGCAATAAATAACTCCAAAAAGCACCGAACATAGCAAAGAGGACAACTCGCTGACTCCAACCAGCAGAAGTGCGGCTCAGCAGTCACAGCTGCTTGAGTCAATCACAGCAGTCTCACCACAAACTCCAGCATCCAACGGGACGAGTTATTAAAAAAAAAATCCCCACCTCCTGAAGGAAGAAAATGATCCACAGTGGCCACAGTGTTTCTGTAGCAGACTGAAACGTGACTGCTGTAAAGTTGGGACTCATTTTTGCCACCAGCCTCAGGTAGCCATGTGAGAAACTGCAGGTTTTGACACCTGTAAACGAGAGCACCGCCCGGAGGGGCAAAATACGCCCGTCGCACTCTATTAAACACGTTCATTGTCACCCGGTTACTGAGCGGACGCCACTTTTCTTTTTTAAGTAACGGTGACCCCATATACAATCCCAACCTTGTATTGGTCATACGTTATCCACCCATGAAGTTTGGTAGGCACAGGCCGAACGATTCTCGAGTTACCGAGTGGACACTTCAATGGACACCTCCTGCCCGCCATGCCGGTGTGCTAGGCAGCGGCTGATCGCCCGGTGCTGGGCTGAGGTATTCTCACACTGGGGAGAGAATTTCACTGGCTTGCTATTGAAATCAGGCTGTGAATGTTTTCTGGCCACATCGCTGCATGGGTGTTCGCATAAAACGTCCCGTCTTTTGGGCGTGTAATAATTTTTATATTCCTTGATTGGACAGATGCCAATTCTTAGACAATCCAGGTCATATTTCACTAGATTTTTAAATATCTGAACAGTCATTAATTTATATTTTTTTAAAAATGGAATGGTGATTTTTTCTTTAAATCTTACAGTATATGTTTTCTCTTCCTTTACGAGTGCCCGATGGGATTTAAAACACTGTCACTCGCAGAAGGTCGCAGTAAACCTAAAAGGAGTCTGTCAACCTCCATGAAATAAAAATAGCAGACAAATGCTTTACAGTCAGTCAGGCACTAGACTGGTAACAAGACTTACTCTCTGGAGTTCAATCAGTGTGTGCTGGGAAACATTTAAGGAAGTTTATAAAAGCCTCGTTGACTCACTGAGAAAAATTCATGCAGTTGCCAAATATTCCTGCAATGTTGAACTTGTACACACATTCATGGATTCCCAAACCCAGAGCTGAAATGAAGGATGATGAATTAACTTCAGGACTCATTACCACAGCTTCCACATGAGCAGAGTCCCAACCTCCGGAACATTATCTGGATGGATGTTGTGTGTGTTCACCTTGGGACGTAGTAAATGAAACAATGTAAATGCAGTTCCTGTGGGGGCGCGGGTGTGGGTGGGGGGGCACGAAGCACAACACGGCCCGTGAAGGTGGAATCTGAGCCGATGAGCACTCACCATCAATCATTTCTGGGTTTCTGCCACAAAACTGGAGCTGGCTACTGCGACAGTGGGGCCAGGATGGGACTGAGTACAATCTAATGGAGCACACAGTGAACTCGTCCTATTATCCGAGGTAAGAGGTAACAAACTCCTTTGGTACACTTCCAAAGTGTCAACATGGGAAGTCCACAAGCCCTAACCCATGGTTCCTGCACCATTTCAAAACTCATTTAGTGCTTTAAAGACTAAAAACCAACTAATAATTATTGTGGAAATTGTGCATCAAGTCACTTAGATCTGTGGGTTTTAACTATTTAGGACTATTCAGGGTTTTTACTATACTGCTCCTTAGCCTTTGGTTTAAACACTTTAACGCTACAACTTTAACTTAGTTCTCTTATTAAACTACTACAAGAGCCAGAGTCAATATTGACACTAAACATTTTTGTCTCATTCATCAGCCCTACTGTGCATTATCATGATTCATGTTCTTACATAACAACAAGGAGGTGAGCGGTGCATTTTACTACATGCTAGAAGGTTTGTAAGTAGGTGAAGTTGCTAACTAGTGCCCAAAGTTTGTTAGCTTAGTGCCCCCTAGTGTTTCTGCCCTGTAACTACATGGCAAAATAAACGTGGGACCCCAGTGAGCGGAAAATTTTAAAAACACTTTCAAGGCCACCATGTCTGTCCTAAAGCAGCAGATTTATCAAAGACCTCCCTCTCCCCAGCTCTTCTGAGGGGTCCAACATTTTAATTTCAGACTTCTAAAGACCTTTTATTGACCCTGGGGGAACCCTGCATCCTTACAAAAACTCCCTGGTATTTTTATACGCTTGTGCGTTTACTCCTCAACTTGCAAACATTTTGAAGTTAATGTTGGTTCCAGTGCAGACCCAACTCTGTCATATAAAGCACTGATCACTTATTGTAACGACGCTGAGTCTTTGCAGTTGAAAATGTAACTGCTGATGCACCATCCACATCGCAGTAGCCGACATTCAGACTATACTGTTAGTTTTTTTTACATCCACAGAGCTTTTGGCCTCTTTTTGTAAGACAGCGGCCTCTCTCTCATTCTGTGCTCCAGGTTTGCACGAATAACCAGCATCTGCTTGTGCTTGAAGCTGCACACCTGAGCTGAGGTTTAATTTTATTACCTCCTTTAGCAGAGGATACACTGCACCATCCTTTATGAAAGGAGATGAGATAATGCCACAAATCCCAGTGGTGCACCATCCGACTGTTCGGGAAAACAAATGATCATGTTATTCATTTGCTGCAATAACCTGCTTACGTTAGTTTATTGCTTTAGGACTGTCATTAATCCAAACTTGCACTTTGAACGGAAGAAAAATTTAAAGCAAACTAAAAATGTCTTTTTATGAATTTCATTTTCCACATTTCATTTTTTGCTGTCCTGCTTTCTGAGGAATCTGAGGGGGAAAAAAAGCATAAGGACACACTGCTGGGAGAAAGCTGCTATAATCCCTGCAGGGATATGGTTTTTCCAACAGCTGCTCCTTATTGTGAGCAAGGAATGAGAAAAGGCAAAAGATCAGCGCTGCCCACAGCTGGTGAGCTGAAGACACACAAACACACTGCAAGACTTTTCTAATCTCATACCTGAGATTTAGAGCGGAAAACCTGTCATGCTGGTGCAGAAGAGAAAAGAGGTTTTCTGCCTCGCAGAAATCAGTGTGATGATGCAACAAAATATGAACTCTGACGCTGCTGAATCAGTTTTCCAGATGAAGGATGATGCTTCCCATCACACACGTCAGAAACAGAAGTGTAACAGTGAAATCAGCACAAACGGGAGCCACTAGAGCACAAACACATTAAAGCTAACATGCAGAATAAATTCTAACTGTCAGGGCATGGATGTAAAATGGAAAACCAGCTGGGATGAGCTAAAAATCTCATTACATCACAACTGCTGGAATCCTTCTCAGCTATATAAAACAATAACTGGCTTACAATTCAAATTTTAACCTCCAGAGAGAAGCAGTGAACTGCCTCTGACAACAAAACAGTGTGTGTGTGTTTGTCTATCACCTCTTGCAACAGCTCGTTGTCCTCCATGTATTTCTTGGCGGCATTGCTGGCGCCCTCCGCCTGTTTCTTGAAGGCTTCGTTGGAGGCCATGAGTGAGGCCTGCTGGGAGAGCAGAGTGGCCAGACGACGCAGCAACCTGCAACACAAACGTGCGCGCACACACGTACAAACACAGAATCAGTGTGAGCACCGGGCAGACTGCTGTCGTATTTATTCTGGTAAATGTTTTCAGCATCACTTAAAACTTGTAAGCAGCAGTACTGTCAGAGGAGTTCCTACAAGAAAACCATCAAACATCTTCAAGAAGATGTTTGATGGTTTGGATTTCATACATTTCAGTAACTGAATATTAAAAACTAGTGGACAGTTTTATAAAAACTCTAAGACAACTTGTTCCTGTTAAAGTGGGGGGGGGGTGTACTAGGGGTTTATTTACCTCTTCCTTTGAAAAATTACATAAATATAAAGTTATTTAAAAATAGAATTTTCCCATATATCTGTAGGCATTGTTTAAAAAAGGACTGAATGTTTCCAAATATCCCCCAAAAATCCAGATAAAAAAAAAAGCAACATTCACAATCCAGCCGCTGTCTGGGATTGTCCCAGTCCTCACAAAGACAGGAGTAAACATCTGCCATTCACTTCACACAGATACATGTATAGTAACACACACCAACCCCTGACATTTCTCCACATGCTGGGTGGCGTTCGTGCTGTGTGTGGCATCGACAGGCAGTAATGTAATTGTAGCTCACTCCTGGGGGGGGGGGCAGGGCAATTGAAGGGGCAAATATATAGAATTACTGGCCCCATTCATGTAAGTCATGGGAGAGTCACTGAGCTGCAGGTTCACATTAAAGGAGCAGTCCAGAGTTTCCAACTATGACTGTGAGTGGGTTAAAAGGTTTCAGAGCGCCTATGCTAACACACAGTGATTGGGCAGTGCTACAGAAAAAAAAATTAAAGTATGCACAGTGTTTCATCTCAGCTCAGCTGCTGAATACTCAAACCAGGATGAGCTTCACCTGCCGTCAGACTTCAAGACCTTTGGTGTTGGACAGCAGCTGTCCCACACGTGTTGAGAAGCTTTCAGTGCACAGCAGGCCAACGAGCAGTCATCCACTCAAGTGACCTAATCTGGTCTTCTTACCTGATACTCAGCACAGAAGAATCCTCTCACACAAAGAAAGGAATCGAGTGCTGGAGTTTTACTCATTTTGCATTTTTAAAGCAGCTTTTTTAATTTGAATGTTTTATTTTTAAATTCAGTTTTGTTTTAGTCAATTGGCTTGTTTCAGTTTTGCTGCTGGGAAATAGCACCCTAGAATTTATTCAGCATTATACAGAGGAATGTAAAATCAGGCTGCCGCTGCAGAGATGAGTAACAGGACGGTGAACTTTGACCTTCTTTGCTCCAAACAGAAGCTGACTTCACTCTGTAATAAAATCCTGCAGATGTGAAGCATGCAGGAGGTAAATTTACCACCTCGGTGAGCAGTTACCTCGTGGCTGCTGGTTCACCGTCATGTGAGGCTGAAGCCGTGACCATGTGCTAGTTGTAAATATCTCTTTGGTGATGCATTCAGGGACATTCTGACAAACAACAGAAACCAGCAGGTTCTGTCTGTGCCGTTTTACTCACACTCAAACTCCTGAAGCTATTTTCAGCGTCTAAAACTCACCCAGCAACACAACAACACAGACAAAATGTCAACTGCAGACTGACCAAACACATCTGCAGTAAGGCTGCTCAGTTATGACAAACAAAACAGCCATGTGATTATTTTGGTAAATATTGTAATCTCAATTATTAATCTGGCACAAGTAGACTTGTGGATCTTCAAAATCTTGAGGACTTTCTTGAATTTTCAATATAATTGAAACAAAATATCAATAACGGGGGTGGGGGTGGAGTTGGTAGCGGGGTCATCTGGTAGGGAACTGGGCCCAAACTAGCAGGTGTTTAGAAAGTAACGGCTGTCTTGGAAGGGCAACAGCCGGTCCCTGCCAGATTCATATGCCACGGGAGACCTGCACGGTAAGCAAATGTGGAGTGACGGAGATTCAACAACGTACCAGCACCATGGTCACATGTTGCTGAATGGGGACCAGGTGAAAGACGCAACAAGACAACCATTACACCTGAAGCCTTTGACCAAAGGCTCTCTTTTGGTCATTTTAGCTCAAGATGAACTAAACAGTGGCTGAGTTTGGGCATTTGGGGTGAGGACATTGTAAAGGAAATGTGGCCTGAGGAGGCATCCTTGCCAGATGCCCAAACTGCCTTAAGTGGCTTCTTTCAGTGAGGAGGAGTAGTGGCTCTACTGAGCCCGTCTCAAATGACCAAGCCCCTCACCCACTCTCTAAGGGAGAGCCCACATGCCCTTTGGAGAAAGCTCATTTCTCCTGCTTGTATCCGCAATTGCTTCGTTTCTGTCACCACCTACACCTCACGGCTATCAAGCAGTGAACAAACACTTTGCGTTCATACTCAGCTCTTGCTTCACCACAACACATAGGTACGAGGTTCACAACACTGCATATGCTGCAGCACTCCATCAACTTTACATCTGAATACTAAAACAAAGATAATTTACATGTCCATCTGTCCTGCTATGTTAACATAAGTTAAGTTTAACGATACATTAACTGGTGATAACACTACAATCAAGCATCTCAAGTGATCTTGCAGAGTATTGCAAAAGTACTGGAAAAAGATAATTTAATTCTCAGAGTTAATAACCAATGGATTACTTCTTAAAAAGCAACAACTGTGCATGGCTTAAAATTCTCCTCACTGTTTTTTCCAGTCTTGAATGGTTGCTATAACTACAAGGAAAATCAGGAGGAAACAGTGCATTAATCAGGAGCCATCTTCAGCCGTGGACTAATCCACATATGGTGCTGCATGTGACATTTGTGGCAGCAGGAGGGTGTGTGTGTGTGTGTGTGTGTGTCCTTGTCTAAATGCTACATGTCATCCGAATAGCTCAGAAAGTTTGGCTCACTCAGGTCTCTTTAATGGTTTAACAGATGTTTCAGGCTCGAACTCTGATTTATCTTCTGCAAAAATTATAAACGCCTCTTTGGATCAAAGCATCAGCTGGAAATATAAACTGTTTCAAGCTGACCAAAAGTGGAGTAGTTTACAAGAGGAATAAAAGAAGTTTTCCCATCTCAGGCGTCTCTAGGAGGAGTGAGTAACTGTTCCAAATATGGCCGTCAGTTAATTCACAGGCCTGAAATAATCCAACCAGGCAGCTGCCAGAGCTTCAGCCTTTCCACGATCATCTCCTTGGCTGAGGCTGGAAATTCTCGAGTCAGAGTTCCCAATCACAGCAATCCAACAGTGGATGGCACCGTTTAAATGCTGGAGCACTTCCTCTTGGCGTCTGCGTTACAGCAGCTGTCGCATCACATGTTTGCGGTACCGCAGTGAGTCACAGAACAGCAGCTGCTGCATGCCGAAAAGCAATGCCGAAAACCGGCAACAAGCAGGTTGCCCAACCGCTGCTGCCCCCATAGGTGTCCTGGGGGCACAGAACAAGTGTGTCTGCTATCTTCATCAGCACTGAAACGACAGACCGATCTGTTCTGGTTTATTTTCACTCGGAGCCACCAGCTATAGGTGAACCAGGATCTGTCAGAATTATATGACCTCTGACTCTTCAGAGGTCATTTCAAGAGAGAAATAAAAGATTCAAAATAAAAATGTGGGAAAAACTTCTTATACAATACTGATGACAAGCCAACAGCAGCTGATTTTAGTGGCAGCAACTAAATCAAAATGACCTGTCTGCAAGTTAATTTTGTCAATAAAAGGCCCCAAACAAGAGTGTGTAAATATCTAAAGGATGCTCATCTGAAAGCTCGAGCCAACTCTTGAAAAGCTGTAGTTTTATCCTAAAATTTTACTCGTGAGTTTTTGCAGAAGCAGCCACATGCTGCAAAAGCCCAGTATTCATACAGGCTCGTCTCTAAGTCATATTTTTTGCACAAAATCTGCCCTGCATTTTATACACAATGAGTATACTGCTCAATATGGAGTAGACTGACTATTACAAAGGCAGCAGTGAATGAATGACAGGATCATTTCAGTGCAGATTTATTCTTCTCTTCCTAATAAGTCAGTCTGTGAGGATGGTGTATGAAACAAGCCGTCTTGTTTGATGGATTTCATTTGTAACTTTATGGATTTTCAGCCCAACAGCAACACGTCATGTTGCTGAAGTCTGAGGCGAGTCAAATCCAGTCAGTGACTCTCAGTGCATCAGCCAATCAGGCAGATTCGCACCTGTGAGGTCTCAGTCCAATCAGGATGGGGATTTACACTGTACAGTGGAAACACACACTGACAGACACACACACACAGTCAGCTGCTCATTCTTTCCGTCCGACTGTAAAATTCCTCTGAGTTTAGCTCAGTCAGCCTGTCGGGTCTATTCTGGTGCAGCCTTCGTGTCCCACTGAAAGCTCCCTTTAGGACAAAGGTTCAGAGAGAAATTCAGCTGCACACCGGTTCCTTATGTGGTCGTCCCCTCGCTCCTCACTACACTGATTCCAGAGAAGCCCTTTCACTCTTACACTTTCACTGTTTGCATGCTCCCGTGGAGGCTCCGACTGATTAAGCACAGCCAAACAACCAGCCTTAAGTGGGGGAGTCTCAGCACAAGTTTGTGAAATCGTCATGACATTTAATCTCTTAATTAGTGTTTCTTTTCATGTTCTCAGACACAAATGTCCCTGAAGATTATTTACAACAATTTTTCACTTTTCAATTGGGGTGGGAGGCGGGGGCGGGGGGGGGAGAGGAGAGATGCACATTTGGAGGCCGGAGGAGTTGGCAGTGACTGATTTCACAGCTCACACAAGCGGCAACAATTTTACACTTCAGCTGCTGATTTTAACCCTGTTGTTCGTTGTTAGATTTAGACATTTAAAACCAGCAGGTTAGCACCCCTGCAACCCTGAAACGGATAAGCGGTTAAGAAAATGGAGATGGATGAACTGGGTTTAGAAAAACAACTGGCTTCACATTAAAAAAAACACTTATTTTTTCCCACAGCTACAATTTTATTAGTACCTGATGGACCTCGATGAGTCTGAACAACACTCGTGCTGCAGACCTAAAACCTACTGAATGATAAGATAAAAAAAAAAAAGTGACAATTTGTGTCCAGGAATACAAACAGATTGATTTTTCGGGACTATTTTGGCTGTTCTTCTAAAATGTAGCATGCTTGTAGATGACTCTGCATCTCTTTTTGAAACATGCCTCATAATTTATTTCTTACTTTTACTTATGTTAAAGAACAAGAGAGGAACACTGAGCACACCCGATCTCGTATGACCTTAGAACCTGAGCAGAGTTGGGCCCAGTTAGCACTTTGATGGGAGACCGTGTGGGAATACCAGGTGCTGTAATCTTAAAACACTTTAACACCAGGCGATTGCTGCCAATTCACCTGTTACCTGTCCTTACTTACCGTGAACAGCTGGTTAACACGGAGCGCATCACCGCTGAGACAGCGGATCAAACATACTTTGAATTTTTCTGACAGGACAAATGGTCGGGTAATTACGGTAATTCAAACGGTTTCTGAAAGCTGAGAAATTGCGCTTCACACTCAACATAAAGTTATTAAATTATTATTAAAGGGTTAAGGGAAGCAGGATGGTAAGTGGTTAGTACTATAGCTTCACAGCAAGAAGGTTCCTGGTTCAAATCTCCAGACTGGCCTTTCTGCGTGGAGTTTGTGTGTTTCTGTTTCTACTTTCTCCCACACTCTAAAGACATGCTTGCTGGATAATTGGTGATTCTAAACTGGGCATGGATTTGAGGTAGATGAAGTGATTGAAGTGTGTGTGTGTGTGTGTGTATGTATATATATATATATATATATATATATATATATATTATATAAAAAAGTAGTTTAAAGCACTTTGAGCGGTAAGCCTAGAAAAGCACTACATAAATAAGAGTACATTACATTGCACTTTTGCAAGTCACTGTGGCTGATCTTAATGACCTACTGTTTGAGGTACGGAGGTCCTGCTTTTAGAGGTTGTGTGTGTGTGTGTGTGTGTGTGTCTCTCTCTCTCTCTCACAGGCAGAGCAGCAGGGCGAAGCCGGCGATGTACTCATTCCTCTGCGCTCTGAACAGCTTCATGTGGATGTGTTCGATGGCCGTCGGGTGGTTAGCCAGATCCACCTTCTCCGTCACGCTGTACTTCCTCACCTCACGGAAAGCGTCTGGACAAACACACACACACAGAAACAATCACCTTTCTGTATCTTTCACTCACAGTAAACCTATTCTGCGGTACTTCTGACCTGCACTGTAGTCACTGCTGCTTCGCTGCTGGCTGAACTACACGGGCGCATGCAGATACAATAAAACTGAAAACTAAGAGTTAGCATGAGCTAAGAGCTAACTCTGTCCTAACACATATACAGACAAAATACTGGACTGTTAATGGTCAGAGTTATTAAAACCTGAACCTAAACAACTGCTTACAATAATAAATATTATTATTGAACCTCGGCTCATACTAAGCTCTCTGTGAGGGTGCTTGCAGGAAAAAACTGGCTCTATGATAGAAGCTAATTCAAATCACGATGGGCTGCTGAAACTGGGCTGATAAATGTGGCTACTGAGCAGAGACGTGCTGGATATACTGTCAGAGTACAACAGGTAATTACAGCTGTACTGCCTAAACAATACTTAAACATATGAAAAAAATAAAGCTCTCTTTGTGCACATTAGAGAACCAAATGAGTAGCTTTGAATGTTTAGATGGAAATTCCTGTGATCTGTACTGTGTACCGACTGCAACAGATGTTATGTAATGTTATCTTATGATCTCTACCTCACAATATTAAAACGCCTTGAAGAGACTGCTGTTCTGAAGTGGCACAAAATAAATAAAATTCAATTAACTGAACGTCAAAGATCAGCTACACTTTGGCTGAAGGCCATCTCCCACCGTCTCGACAGAACAAAGGACTGCTGACGTACCGATCAGCAGAAAGACGAGGATGGCGATGGCCACCATGAAGGTGGTGTTTCCATAGAGAGCGATGGCCTGCACGACACGAGACTTGAAAATGTTGTTCCACCTAAAAAAAAGACCCAAACAAAAAACAAGAATAAAGCAAAAATAAGTCGGCAGCAGCAATACAGGATTTACCTATACGCTGCTCTTATTTCCCAAGGAGCTGCCACAGCAGAAATAACTGGGGACCTTTCACCTGTAAGGTGAGCGTATTAAACACTGCACCATGGAGGCACTGTAAATGTAAGTGTAAAAAGTGGAGTGATGTCAAGCAGCACTGTAGGTTTTTGTTCTGATTTTTAAAGCAGAGAAAAGGATTAGAGCACCTGAGGTGACTTCCTGTTAGTAAAATAAAAGCTTCTCACTTTTTACAACAAAGCAGTCTGACCAGAGAAGTAAACCTGGAGCTCTAGCCCCCTCTAGGGGCCAAACACAACACTCAACAGGACGCAGTGTGGAAGATTTTCTTTTTTTTTTAACTGGTTATCAGGAACATGGTTAGTATAGTTTCATATTTGATTTGGTTTGTATAAATTTTTGTTTTTAATTCGGTTTAATTTAGTTTTTCTTGTTCCAGCTTAAGTTTCACTTTTAGTAGTTTCAGTGTTTGTGTTTTTTTTTGTTGTTGGGAGGGAGTGGGAAATATTCAATAAATTCTGAACAAGTATTATAATAAAAATACTACATTTTATGCAGGCAGTCAACTCAAAGTTTCAGCCTGAATACGCACTGACCAAACTGTTGATATAAATTGTACATTTTTATTTTACAAAGTTTTTGTAGATACAATTTCAGATTTTTGCCTTTTAAAGTTTAGTTTATATTTTTATTTCCATTACCTAAAATACTTCTTCACACCTAGTTTTATTCAATTATAATAAATTAAGCTGTTTATTGTTTCAGCTGTATATTTTTTGTGATTTATTTGTTTAATTACACTTTTTTCTTTTTCACTTCCAACTGCAGTGACACAAACCAAGATTAATGACATTTTTGACAAAGTTTATGGTTTTTATATCAGCGGTGTAAAACAATAATATCATTTATCCTTATTATTTCTGAGGTAGTACCATCCAACAAAAGCAGCTGCTGTTTAAACAGATATCATGCTGCTGCATTTATCTACGTTTGACAGAACCTCAGAAAGAAAAACAGCGCTGAGCAGATTTTATCGTTTTCCCAAGAATCTTTAAAATTCCAGATACCTAATCTGATTAAAGATTTAAAAAAATATATAAAAAACAAACTTTGAAGTCTAGCAGTAAACGTTAACTGTGCAACTTCAGTATCGAGCTTTTGATCCCTCATATCTTCATGAGGTTACATGTCGCAGACTCGACTCCTTTCACTCTACTTTTATTGACTTTTTCCTTTGTTGGATTTCAGATCAGCTCTGTGTTGTGTGCGCTGAGTTAATCAGAGCTCATCAGTTTGCAGTCAGGAGGTCTTTTAATGTGATCACAGTCACACAGAGCTGCTCTGTTTGAGGACAAACTGAACTCTGATGCTCCCATCAACAAGCTTCATGCTTCTCCAGCTGGAACTTAACGGTCAAAGCTTCCTCTCCTGGAGCCAGCAGCACACTCACACAGTGCTTTAAAGGTTTTGCATGTTGGTCTGTGATCAGTGATGTTGGCTGCTTTAAACCCAGACGGGCCAAGATTTATCTCGCTGTCTGTTTGGTGTGTAATGGTACAGAAAACCCATGATTAGGTATGTTTTCAATACAGCAGAAAAAACAACACAGGACATGTTTTTATTCAGAACTAAACAAAAAATGTCATAGTGTCTAATAATTCATACCGTTAAAGATGCATCAGTATGGCTGTTAAAGTCTCTGCTTTTCTGTAAAGGTGCTTCCTTATCTTTTCTGCCTTTTAAATATAAGAGTTTCATGTTTTAAATACATTATTCATTTATTGATTTTGATTGTGATGAAACGTAGGGACCCATGATCTGAAACGTGGTCCAATACTGACCCAACAGCAGGATCGGGTATCGTAAGGATGAGCCGATCTGTTCGATTCAGATCTTCGTTTACTTCAGCGTGCAGCAGCAGCAGAGCTACGCAGCACGGAGGAAGCTAAGACTGGCTTATGGTCACTGCACGGGTTGTGTAACTGTGATATCACCACAGCCTTATCACCATTTATACTGCTGCATGAGGTGCGTCGCGCTCGCTGCAGTCTTCTAAACAACTCAGAAAAAAACGTCCACGTCGGCGCTGGTGTAGTACTGGGCTGCTCATTTAAAAGTCAACTTGATTAAAAGTTATTTCAACCCTGGCGGCTCTCAGCTTCACACACACGTGTGTGAGAGGAGGAAAATGAAGAAATGGTCGTGACAGCAGTCTGCAGCAGCATAATGACTCTCACTCTGAATCAAAATGAGACTAGTGCAAATGCACACAGCTGTCATTTTACCGATGAGAAAGAGAAGCGGAAATAGCTGCAGTTGATAAGGTCTGTTACAATCATTTTTAATAATGAACAGTCATTGGTTATGCCATTGCTGTTAATTTAGGAGCATTTGGACCCGGAAATGACGTCGGGCTTAAAGACCGGATAGCATTCAGCGCCATTTTTAGTCATGGCGGTAACTGGTGAAAGTGTGCCAACTTTGCTTTACAGGGATGAAGAAGTTATTCTGTGCCTGTCCCTTATTTTTTTTATGGTTGGAAAAATGGACCGTTAGTTATATCGGCAGCAAACCTGAATAAAATTTTTGAATGAAGTATTCATCTTCCATGTGTTTACTACTACATTTTAAATAACCTTATGCTAAATGGAAAAGCTGATAGCTAAATAAGTGCCATTTCATAATTATATGATTCATAATCTCATTGTTTTAATAGTCAATGACTAATTGACTATCAAACTAGTCGTTACTTGCAGCCCTAATTGGCAGATACTGAACTGAAGAAAAGCTGGATTGGTGTATCCCTGGACAGGTATGCATGGGACAGGTGTTACTGACCTCTTGGGTGAGATGAAGGGAATGCAGAGCAGCAGAACTAAGAAGACCTCGGCGTAGAGAAAGGTGGCCACCGCAGTCCACTGCAGACTCATCCTGACTTCTGAACAGGAAACACAAAGCAGGTTCACTTGTCAAAAACATAATCACAATGCAGGGCCCATCCATCCATCCATCCTCTTCTGCATATATGGGTTCGGGTCACGGGGGCAGCAGCAGCCTAAGCAGAGAAACCCAGACCTCCCTCTCCCCAGTCACCTCCTCCAGCTTTAACCACGGGAACATTGAGGCATTCCCAGGCCAGCCGAGAAATATGATCCTCTCCAGCATGTCCTGGGTCTACCCCGAGACCTATTCCCAATATGACGGGCCTGGAACACCTCACCCACGAGGTATCCTAGTCAGATGTCCAAACCACCTCAACTGGCTCCTTTCGATCTGGAGGAGTAATGGCTGCACTCTTCACCCTATTTTTTAAGGGAGAGGCCAGCCATCGGTCGGAGGAAGCTCATTTCTGCCACTTGCCTCTGCAATCTCGTTCTTTTGGTCACTATTCTAAGCTCATGACCATAGGTGAGGGTAGGGACACAGATCAAAAGGTAAATCAACAGTGTTGCTTTTACGCTCAGCTCCCTCTTTACCACAACGGACTGGTGCACCGTCCACATCACTGCAGCCACAGCTTCAATCCATCTGTCAATTTCCTGTTCCCCTCTCCAGTCACTTGTGAGTAAGACCCCAAGATACTTGAACTCCTCCACATGGGGCAGCAACTCGTCCCTGAGCCGGAGTGGGCACTCCACCCTTTTCTGGCTGAGGACCATGGCTGAGACCATGGCCTCAGACGTGATAATTCTCATACCTGCTGCCGTCACACTCACCTGAGAACTGTTCTAGTGCGAGCTGGAGGCACCCACCTGATGAAGCCAACAGGATCGCATCATTCTCAAAGAGCAGAGACGAGATTCTGAGGCCACCAAGGCGGAAGCCTTCTACCACTTGGCTACATCTAGAAATTCTGCCCATAAAAATTATGAACAGAACCGGTGGTAACGGGCAGCCCTGACGAAGTCCAACACCCACAGGAAACGACTCTGACTTATTGCCGGCAATATGAACCAAGCTCTCTGTGTGGTTGTATAGGGACTGAATGGCCCACAACAACGAGCCAGACACCCCATACTCCTGCAGCCCCCCCCCCAACAGGTTACCCTGAGGGACGTGGTCAAATGCCCTTTTCCAGGTCCACAAAGCACATGTAGAGTGGATGGGCAAACTTCCACGCACACTTGAATATCCCTGAAAGGATAAAGAGCTGGTCCAGAGTTCCACGACCAAGACAAAAAAAAAAAACTGCATTGTTCCTCTTGAATCAGAGGTTCGACTAATGGACGAACTCTCCTTATGCATTATGCATTTTTAAAGCAGGTATGCTTTCACTGCACTGGCAGTCACTGTCATGCTCAAAAATTTGAGCCAATTTCATATTTGGATTCATTGCTCCATAAGACTTCCTGCCACAGATTTTCAGTCCAGCTCTTGTGTAATCAGCCTTTTTCTCCATGTTTCCCCTTCCTTAAGAATGGCTTCTTGCCAGCCACGCTTCCACTGAGCCCATTTCTGATGAGATCTCAGCAAACATAAGGTGGATCAGCTGAAGGGCCTGCTATAGATATATATTTTTAGGCCTTTTATCTTCCACTTGTCCAATTTCCTCAAATTCTTTAAAGACACAAAAATAAATGAAAAAATGCCCAAAGAAAGAACCTGAAAGACCTTCGGAAAGCCTGGAGAACTACTGACCACTTAAAAAAAAAAAAAAAGGTTTAAGAAAATCTGGCTCCTTGGTAGGAAAATATGAAGAAACTAGAAGGGTACTCAGCAGAGCACATACCTCACCCATTTACTATATCCTAATGCTATGCTGCAATAGACACCACTCAGTGTTGGCATACTCCATCAGATTCAGTCACAGTTTGGTGTCGGCTTGCCCATCACTGGCTCCATTTCTTACGCTACAGGAATAAATAAATTTTTAACCCTATAATTTTTTAGCATTCTGGATCTTTAGATCAGAATCCTCCTTCAATCATGCACAAACTTTACTATTTGACAAAACTTATGGCCATGTTGCAACCTAGCTCTTTACAGAGGATTCTGACCTATCCGCAAATCTGTGAATATTGTCCCTATCTGACAATGGTTAAAAAAGATCCTTTTACAAAATACTGCTGGACCCAGCGTGAGATCCATATTACCACCAAAATTTAAACAACTGTTCCTTGTACCACTCCAAACAATTATGGAAATATTCATCAAAATCCATTCATAATTTTTTGAGTTACTGTGTCAACAGACAGGCAAAGCCCCCTCCACATGTCGGTGGGCGAAGTACTGACAAGTGGTAAATTAATTCTAATTCTAGTTCTGGTTTGTAAAGCTGGGAAGTGATCTGACAGATTTTCACAGCTCATACTTTCTAAAAATCTCAGCTCTATAAAAAGGTGGGTTTTCAGTGTTTGGGGCCTTTCAGAGAAGCCGACTGAATGGCTGACTGTGTCCCTTCGTGTTTCAGAAAACACTCATGATTCTATTATGAGAGCAAAACTAATTAGCTGATTTACTTACTCCACAAAACTGCACCCAGTTTATTAGGAACACAGTTTAGAGGAGGAGCAGGCAAATGAGAGCAGGCCAGAGGCTTCTCTCTTTCTCTTTCGGAGATAAATGTCTTTGTAGAAGATCCCTGACAACAATAAGTGAAAAAGACACAAACTTGATGAAGCAAGTGATTTTTCTTCAGCTCTGTGCTGTGTGAGCACTCTTCGGGGATCTGCTTTGCTTCAGGTGTGGCAGCTGAGAACAGCTGTGTCACTACAGCCACACAGCAGAGCATCACGCCTCCTTCTCACAGGAAAACACTGACAACCCCTCCTGCATCACACAAACACTGTGACCCCTGTTACAGTTCAGGTCAGCCAAGAAATCAAAGCACAAAGATCAACTTTCAGTCCATTTTACAGCTGCGACACAGTAACTCCTGCAAACTCTCAGCTGGCTAACCTGAAAACTCCACTCTCGGAACTGTGTATCTGCCGGAACATAAGTCCATAAAATGAACCAAGCTCCGTCTATGGACTGGAATGTGAAAAACGTATTTTCTTTTTTTTCCCTTTTTTTTGGACGTTAGCTAATTAGCATGCCAAATAGTTTTCCCCCGACTAGCTCTCTATAGTTTATAATTACCCAGCTGGCTCCGTCTACTTGCGGTAAAACTGAATACTCTACTTTAAATTGTTCAGGATACTCGTTTCTAAAAGCGCGACGCTCCTTGGCGCCCAATGCTGAAAGCTAACTGTTGGTGGTTATGGGGACGCTAGGAGCAGTTAGCCTAGGTAAGCCGGAGAGAAACGGTGCGCTGATCATCAGTCAGCAGGTGGGACTCACCTGAAAAAGAACCACGCACAGGGGGAAGAAGAGGCGTCCGCACGGCGCTTCCAAGAGCTTCAACTCTCCGCTGACTCTGATGTTAGCTGCTACTTTAGCTTCCTGCTGTAAACACTTCCGGGTATTTTAGTGCCAGCTCATCCTGAAATGTGATTTGACACGCCGAGACAAGAGGGGAGGAGCCACGTAACGGATCATTGCGTCACTTAATTAATTTTTAATTTTTCCTTTTATTTTTGTTACTATCATATTTTGATTTCTTTCTTTCTTAATACGAATATATTTATTTATATTTAACCATATTCAGAATACATCATTGTCCTCTATTTTGCTTTTCATTATTTATTGTCTGTCATTTGTATCTATTTTTTGGTGTTAGTATTTTTGTACCTTACGTAATATTACATCTTTTGTTGAATAAAAAAGACTATAAGGCTAATTCTATTTTACTCCTTTAGTGCAGAATATGTGTGCAGCTTACATTAGTTTAAAAAAATGATAATTACAATACAATAGATGATTCATTTTTTTTAAAATTGAGCATTCATTGTGAAAACGATATTTATTGGATACATTACCCTCAGAACAATAAATGCTGGGAAATGTATGCATATAAGCCACGAATTTATGAAACCATTCATTCTGCATGTACTCTCTGAACTTGATATTTTACTTTTTGAAACAATTTAAACTTGAAAAGGACGACTGGATTAATTTACCTGGAGACAAAAATAAGAAAGAAAGCTAATTTTATTTGTGTTATTATGAGATTTTACAAAGAAGATAAAAAGTGAAAATTCTTTGAGACAAAAAAATTTCTTAATTATATTTATGCAAAAAAAAAAAACACATCCAAAAACAGAATACATTTTTACAGCATGCTACATTTTATTTGTATCAAATGCAATATACTCTCTGTTGTGCAGTATAGCCCTCTTGAATACTCCCTTAATTAACAATTCCTTACTTTATCCAACAGAGGGAGACACTGTCCATAGAACTCAAGTCTGCTGCTTTAAGGGAACTGTAAGTGAAATCACAGAAGAGGCTAAAACCAAAGATATCTCACTCTGACTACTTTCTATGAATCATAACGACAGCCTCCTCTTTTGCTCTGTTGCTCTACTTCTAGAGGTAAATAAATACGCGTGGAAGCAGAATTTAAGAACATTTAAAATAATTTTAAAAATGCAAACGACTTCTTCTGATGTGCATCAGATGTAAATTCATTTTATAGTTTGTGGTTTTCATTGGTCTGTGATTGGACACAGACCTCCTGCATGGCGGTTAGACTTGCTTTATCATTTGCGAAACTCAGCCTGTGTTGGTACTAAATTCACTGCTGGACTATTCACTGTCAAGGGTCCCACGGCAGCAATGTTTTCTCATAATCCTTAGTGACCTTCCTTTGGTCTTGCAAACTGTGGACTGAACAGAGATTAAAGCATGCCATAGGTATTAAAGATACCTTTGGCGAGTCTTCTTCACAAAATAAGGTTAGTTATGGAGTTCCACAGGGTTCTGTGCTAGAACCAATTCTATTTACATTGTACATGCTTCCCTTAGTCAGTATTATTAGAAAGCATTGCATACGTTTTCATTATTACACAGATGATATCCAGCTTTATCTATCCATGAAGCCAGATGACATACATCAGTTAGTTAAACTGCAGGAATGTCTTAAAGACATAAAGGCCTGGATGACCTCTAATTTCCTGCTTCTAAATTCAGATGAAACTGATATACTCAGGGCCCACCTTATTCAATTCAATTCAATTCAATTCAATTTTATTTATATAGCACCAAATCACAACAAACAGTTGCCTCAAGGCGTTTTATATGGTGAGGTAAAGACCCTACAATGATTACACAGAAAACCCAATAATCAAAAGGACCCCTTATGAGCAAGCACTTGGCGACAGTGGGAAGGAAAAACTCCCTTTTAACAGGAAGAAACCTCCGGTAGAACCAGGCTCAGTGAGGACAGTCATCTGCTGCGACGGGTTGGGTTTGAGGGGAGAGACAGGACAAAAGAAATGATATAGTTAAGAGCAGAATAGGAGGCAGAGCCTTCAGCTTTCTGGGCCCTCTTCTGTAGAACCAGTTCCCAGTTTGGACAGACACCCTCTCTATTTTTAAGATTAAGCTTAAAACTTACCTTTTTGATAAAGCTCATAGTTCAGGGTTGCAGGGATGCTAGAGCCTATCCCAGTCATAGGGCAAAAGAAGGGTTGCGCCATATTCCCGTGCCATGGGGGCTAAATTACAAATTACTTTCCAAAAAACCTGAAAACAAAAATATAATGAGAAGATATGAAAATCATTTAAAAAATGCAAAAATTTATTTAAATTAAATAAATTTTTTGATGAAAATCATTTAAAGACAAAAAAAATATTTGACGGTAAAGACTTCACATCAACTGCCACATAGTAGCTCAAGAATGTGTGCATATCATTCAGCATTAATGGTGCCTTCACAGATGTCCATGTTACGTATGAAAAGCTAGCAAGCCAGATGGTCCCTCTCCCCCTCTAACCTTGAGGATGCTGCAGCCATAATTATCAAAAAATTTTTTTTAATTTTGTTTGGTTTCCCCCCTTTGCACCTTAAAAATAAATAAATAAACAACCAACATGTAAAACATGTCTATATACGCTATATTTCTGCATATACTGCATCAAGACTTAATGGGTCAAAAGAATTTTTGTAATTATTCAATGCAGGATTTAACTAAAACATTCACCACTAGGGGCAGCATTTTACCAGTGGGTGTGTGTCTGCTTGTTCAAGCAGCTTTGTTATTTGCCAGGCTACCGTTATAAATGAAGATGTACTCTTAATAGGTTAAATGAGGTTTATGTTGACTTGCCATCTTGTGGTACAAATTGGTATTACACAAAAGTATAGCACTGAAAATAGGGCAATGCTATACTTTATACACTATACACAGACATTTTGGACATGAGGTCATAACAGCAGTTTTATTGAATTCTGTTAATAGTTTCAGTTAATTTTGGAAAGTTTTAAATTATTTTGATATTATAAGCACAGGAATTTACAAAAAGTACTTCTGCTGCAGTACCAGAGAGGAGCTGATGAGGGCAGCAGAGCAAACTAAAACAAACATAGAGAGAGAGAGAGAGAGAGAGAGAGAGAGAGAGAGAGAGAGAAGAGAGAGAGAGAGTCAGACCCCATAAAGACAGAAAAACAAGACCACATACACACACATACACTCAGGCAGCTTCATAAAAATGTCAGCGCTCATAAAGACTTTTTATCTCCCTCTCTGTCTCTGTTTTTAGAATTTTCCTTCATTCGAACTTCTTCTTCTCCTTCTCACTCTCCTTTTCTTCCCCCTCCCTCCTCCTCCTCCTCCGTCACCACAGCTCAGACACCCTAAATCACACATTAAACTCTTTAAAAGGTTTCCTTCAGTCGTCGGGTGGAGTAGAGGCACACAGAGGCAGCAACATGCCTCATTGGATGATGGCCTTTTCTAAACAGCCAATTGAAACCCGACTGAAAGTGCAGGTCTTTAAAAGTGTCCGAGGCGAGGGGCTGAGCGATGGACAGATTAATTAGTCATTATGGTGAACACACGGAGGTTTGTGTTTGGATCTTTGTGAGGACCGTTATTGAACCGATGCATCCCAGGCCCCTTCTATAACATTAACCATCACAACTGGATACTAAAGCCATCAAAATGTCTTATTACACAGAGTTATGTTTCCATCTGGTGATATTATTTATTTAAGCTTTATTTAACCAGGCCGGTCATTGACAACAAACTCTTCCTGTATGTACAGTAGTGATCCGGCCCCTTCCACTGACAGTTAACTAACATTAAACCTCGCGAAGTAAGACGCGGTCAGCATGGAGACGTCCACCTTTCCACCACTTCAGAGCAAATTTTAGCCTAACAGCTTACATAAAGAGGATAATTATTTTAAAAATAACACTTTGTAACGCTAGACACAGATTATGAAGCTAAGCTTGTATGGAGCAGAGTCAAGTACAATTTTTAAACGGTTACCCTGAGCTCGCTCTTCTTACAGTTGCAACTGCAACTTTACATCTGCACCATGAGCGAGCCATAGGGACGAGAAGGGCAAAAGGATGTGCTGGAGGTGTAAGCGGGCCGTGGGATGTCATTATATTCTTATTACAGACCAAGGATCTCCATGTTGACTCTGCAAGCAGCACCAGGCTGCAGCACATAAAAAATTGATTCATATGAGAGTAATGCATTAACCAGCCAATCAGATTTAACTGCTGTCTATTTGAAAGTGCTGGGACGCCTTTGCACCCGCCCACTTTAACCCCTGCCGGTTGGTGAGTGGTTGTTGGAGGTTGCTGGTTGTTGCTAGGTGAAACCAGTAGCATAGAGGGTGCTGTACCAAAAATCTCCTTGTGATTGCTTTGGTCACTAGCGCTTCTTAGACTGCATGGACCACAGTGACCTGTCTGCAAACAGTATTCATTTTCTGAGTCTTAGTGAAACTCTAAAAGGTGTTTGAAACGTGTTTGTTGCAGCAGTAAGCCATAACTTTTAGGTGGAGGTAAAGGTTTGGGTTCAGCTAACCTCCCCTTTATATACATTGGAAAAGCTTTTAAATATGTGAGACCTAATTTGAAAGGTGGCATCTTCTAGTTCTAGAATATTTATCTATTTAGCATGTAGCTAAAGCAAAACACTAACCCCAGAAGAGTTGTCAGTAACCTGGTGGATGTTACAAGGTAAACTATAAAAGCTATAAATTATAATAAAATCTCCCATCTGATGTTGGAGATCTCTTAGAGGCATGGTCTCCTGCTGGTGCTGTGTAGTTCACTGATACACACCTGATCCTCATCATCTCCTCTCTCACCTGCAGTACTTCTCATGTCTACCTTTGCCAGATTGCATAGCTATCAAGGTGGCGATGTCACACTTACTCAGTTTTGTCTAGTTTCCAACAGCCGGTTTCCCGTTCATGGATTCAGCATGGTCCTAGACTAAAAGGAAAAAGTCAATGAAGACCACAACAGGAAAAAGTATTTAGTCCAGGATTAGACATAATCCCTGTACGGGAAACTGGGCCCAAGTGTTCACCTCATCTCCTTTTCCAGGAAGCTCCTGTGGTCTGTCTCTGCACTTGGGTCCAATGGTGCTGGTGAAATCATGACGCCATGATTGCGGGAGCTCTATGATTACTCAGGTATCTAAGTGCTGTGAAGGGCAAAGCTGTCGCCATCTCATCTGATCTAAACTATAACAACAAGTGAGCCTACCCGTTAGCCCTGGCAGACTGCAATCTTCAAGGCTGGCAGGATTTACTGTTTGAAAGGGATGTTACTGTCCAAAGTTTAATAGCTGTCTACTGTGCAGTCTTTGGGCACATATTTAAGGTCTTTCAAATTATAACCTTTGCACAAAAAGTAAGGAAATTTGTGTGTGGTCAATTATTTCTTTGTTGTAACCATGCTTCTTGGCAATAATTCATAAAAAGGTGGAAAGCCTGTTTATTTCCCCTTAAATGGAGCCACATTTGTAAGGAAAATGCATTTGTGGGTTGAGCAGCAGAGCTGAGTTTGTGGAATGTGTCCATAATAAACTTGCCCAATGTTCTCTGCTACTGCCAAACAGCTTATCCTAAAGTCAGCCATTATGGTTGTGTTGGTCACAAACAGCACGTCGAAGCTGATCCCACAGGTGTTCAGCGGGGTTGATGTCAGGACTGCAGGCAGGTCATCCCATCATTTCCAATCCCAAATTCTGGAGGTAGTCTCTGATAAAGCCCACTCTGTGAGTGCGAGCGTTATCATCTCGGAGGATAGAGTTCGGTCCCAGACTGTGGAGATATGGGATTCCCACTGGGTGCAGAATCTCATCTGGTCATCTCCCTGCATGGAGATTGCCTCCACTGATGGCAAGCTTGATTGTCATCACCCAGGGTACCAGAAGCTCAGCAGCAGAATGAGCACAGTTTTTCATGGGTACAACCCACATACTCAACTCTGCTGCTCAACCCACAAATGCATTTTCCTTACAAATGTGGCTCCATTTAAGGGAAAATAAACAGGCTTTCCAGCAGTGTAAGATTTAAGTTTAGATTGTGCAGAACTACACAGACACCTGTAAAGACGATAATCCAGAATGATCCATTAATGAAACAAAGCAGAGTGAGATTCAGCTGAAAGAGCGAAGGATGGTTCCTGTTTCAGCTGAGCTGACGACAGCCGGCTGCAGGGGGCGCTGCCAGCACTTCCTACTATGATGGATAGCATGTGATAAACTGACACTAACAGACGTGTAGCAGAGACTCTGATCCTCTGAAGTCTTTCAGGCTTCAGCCTCCCTGTCGTCACACATCATGTTTAAGGGACGGCTGTAACGGCCATCCACGCTTCCCCATCTTCGCCGTCTCATTGTTGGCTCTGTCTTTGAGCCTTCGCATGTTCTGACAGAAATATTCTTTACACTCATCGATCGGCTGCAACATGAAACCAGAGACGGCTGAAGTCTCTGGAGAGAGAGACAGAGTGTTATCAGCGCTGTGCAGCCCCCTGATCCTGGCAGAGCTGAGTCGGTTCATACAGGGGGTAATGTGTCCTTCTGCTGTGTGCATGTGTGTGTGCATGACAGAGAGAGAGAGAGTGTGTTAGAGTCATGCTGCATGGATAAAACGATTAGGGAAATATAGGCAAGAGGAGAAAGAAAAAAATGGACTCTGGACAGGCGAGAAGGATGAAGGAGAAGGAAAGGAGGGAAGAGGAGAGGAAATAAGTGGAGGGGGTGTGAAAGGATGAAAGGAAATGAAATAAGAAGAATAAGAGATCAAGATGCAGTCTGATGAAGATGATGTAACCACCCCGATGGCCCCACTGGTTTCTGGGCTCCACATTTTGAAGCCTCAACAATCGCCTTCTGGCCTCGGCCATGTTGGCGTTTTGGAGCCTCTGCAAAGTCCTGCTGGAAGCAAGTCTCACAACTAGGCAGCCATCTTGGAACAAATCCAGGCAGTTATTTGGAAGCCCACATCAAACCGAGAGGCAGAAAGAATTAACTTTATTTTCAGCAGCCACTGCTTCAAACAAACCAACAAAAAAACATTATGCTTTTTCCTTTTTTCCCTTTTTGCTTCACACCAGCACATTTTCACAACATTCCGACTTCATTAATGTTTCGATCCAGGGTGTCCACACGACCGACGACCTCATCTCTGCTCAGAGCACCAAGCAAACTCACCTTATGGACACGGCGAGCCATATCTGGCTGGTCTCTTCAGGCAACTGACATTTTTAGATTTTCCTGCACAAAAAATTTGCCTGCAATGTCAAGACTTTTGGCAGCTATCATATTTTATTCTATTCTATTTTATTTTTTCTACATGAGCACACTTTGACGGCACAACAGCCTTTTTATCTTTGGAGCTTCCAGAGTTTTGTTTAATCAGAAAACATATTATATATCTCATTCAGTTCTTATGGAATTCCTCTATATGGCAGCCTTGCCTGAATAAGAAAATAATAATAAGGACTAACACACACACACACACACACACACACACACACAAAGACTATTTGGCCTACAGCCATTTGCAAAGCAAATTAAAAATAAATAAATAAAGTGTTTGGCTCTGCCACTGAGAGTGGCTTCCATAAACTAAACTGTATGGGCGTATTGCATAAATGTCTGCCAATTAGTGCTAAGTAACAGACGGATAAAATACTTGAATTTCACTCTCTCAAACTAAAGCACAAACTTCTTGAACTTCACATCAAATCATGTAATTTTTCAGATAATGTCATTAAAAATTCTCCCAAAAGGCAGCAGCAGCACAAACGAGGTGGAGGGATCCAGTTCAGTGACTCAGCTCAGGCTGCAGTTGTCAGTCACACTGGAAACTTTAAATCTTGACAGAACTGAGATGGGTTACTTAGTAAAAGAAATCCCTGTAAAGTTGTCATGAAGGGGGAGTTTGGCTATAAGAGAGCAACAGTGATTTTTGTAGCAGGCTTATAAACAGGCTGCGGGAGTCTACAGGGATGGACTCACGTTTGAAGCCAGCCTCCAGTGGCCATTAAAGGAACTGCAGGTTTTTTGGCACCAGTACTTTGGCTTTATTTTTCAGTCCTTTGGTTACCACAAACACACAAAACTACAAAGGGATGCAAAAAGAAAACCTGGGAAACAACTTCAAAACAAGACACAAAACAGCCCCACAATGCAATGTAACACCCCACAAACGCACAAAACAAATACAAGCAGCACAGCTGGGTCAGCTGGCTTTCAATGTGTGAATCCTGCCGCTCTGAAGAAGGACTACAGGGAATAATCCATCGCTATTAGAAAGATTTACTCTGTGTGTAGAGATGGAGACCAACTGCTGACAGCAAGACAAGACAACCAGGTGGTACTCATCAGGCAAACATGTTAGTTCAAACCAACATTTCCAAAATAATTTTGTGATCATTTTCTGAAAGTCTGACGGTTTGTTGCCTTCAATACTCTGAAGTGAGATAAAGGAAACGGAGACACAGAGAAACGAGGGGTATAAAAATACAGAATAAGAAAGAAGCCAGCACAGAGCGAGGAGAGAGGATGCAGCAATGTGAGCAGAGCGAGAGGCAGATTAAGGATCCTACAGAAAAAGGAATAAATGATGAAAACTGGAAATAAAGGAAGATGGAGAACAGCGGAGAAGACAGGGATTAGCAGCAGTGAGGGATTACAGGATGAAGAGAACTCTTTGATGGTCTCGGTTATGAATGAGATGCTGTGAGTCACAGATTAACTCCTTATGTTCCAGAATAACAGGAGAAGACGGAGGATTATGCTGCTGTGACAGGTGAAGGAACAGCACTAACTGGCTGAGAACGACCTCTGACCTTTATATGTAATATATGTATATCTATTCCTTTATATGTCAAACGTTTTACAGTTTTTGATTCGTGGTCTTCATGGACAGGATCTCGTCTCGTGGATCACAGATCATGGATCAGGGATCAAGGATCAGGGAGCATCCCTCCTCCTTTCAGAGGAAGGAGGTCCTGCTGGCTTCATAAAATAAAATCAAATCAAATCAAAAGCAGCTTCTACACCTCACAGAAGAAGACAGTGTTACACATCTTACTCCCTCTGAAATGACCTGAAGATGGTGTGATTACCACCCTGGAACATTTTAAGGGTTTCATGAAGTTCAGCTTGGTAGATTTTGCATGATCTTGCTGACAGACACCAGAAAAAAATACCGTCATCTCCACGAGAGCGCTGAGATCTGTCCCAGCTGCGTGGTTACAAATCATTTTGAACTTTTCATCATGCAGATAATCCCAGTTTGGGAGCTATAAGAAAGAAAATGGCAAAGCTGACCATCTCTTTGGTGCTCAGGTGCTAATGCTTTCATTTATATTTTAAAAGAAGAAGTGGGCACGTAGCAGCTGGTCATATAAAAACACTCAAAACTGAGTCCCTTCTCCTGTAAACCTGAAGATTTAATATGATGGCCAGACTTCATTCATTAAATATGACACCTAGCATCATGTGACCAGCTCACACCCAGTCATAAATGATGCAAAAGCTTACCGGCTGTTGCTAGGTGGTTTAAGCCCCGCGGCTCATTAGGACTGTTTCCAGCCACTGTGGGATTTCACAATAAAAGTCAGAACATGTCAGACATAGAGAAGGGCGTTCACTTATAACTCAGCAAAATAAAATAAATCAAAAATATTTTAAAAAGAAAATATGACCTCAACATCACCAGAGACATCTGAGAAATATGACTCCTGGCAGTTATGGATGACTTCACTTTCATTATTAGCTTCCATAACTGAATTAAGTCGGGTCTGTGGTTAACTGACGCGCTGTTCAGCCATTTGCTGTAAACCTGATTAGACTGAAGTCTGTTTTTGATCTACAGCAGCAAAATGAGACAGGAAAGATTATCTGAAAGCTGCCAGGTGGCCCCGGGGCGCCACGAAGAGCTGACATTACCTTGTTTTCCAGTGAACCGGCTGCTCCTGTCCAGAGCCTCGACAAGCCCTGAATGACCAGGAGCTGTCATATCTTAAAGACCTCATAGTATTATCACAACAGAGCACTTCTCTCTCAGCCTGCAGGCTTACTTGTGGTGCTTAAAGTTTGTAAAGTAGAATGGGAGGCAGAGCCTTCAGCTAGCAGACCCTTCCCCACTCAAACCAGCTCCCAGTTTGAGCTCAGGACACGGATACCTTCTCTACCTTTAAGATTAGGCTTCAAACTTCCCTTCTGAATTATGCTTATAGTTAGGGATGGATCAGGTGACCCTGAATCCTCTCTTACTTATGCTGCTATAGTGTCAGGCTGCTGGGAGACTTCCCATGATGCACTGATCATCTCTCCTCTACTCTCCTCTTTTAACTCTCCATCACTACTGCATGTCACTAACGTCATTAGCCCAGAGCCCAGTTCTGGCAGGTGCCTCTTCATGTTCAGAGGGAGTTCCTCCACCCCAGCACTGCCAAACGCTGCTCATACGGGATCATTTGCTCACTGGAGCTCTCTCTCTCTAATATGCTAGGGTCTTTACATCACAATAAAAATCACCTTGTTGTTGTAAGCTGCTGCTATATCCATCAACTCATTCCTGTATTATCAATGGTCAAATTGAGCAGTCAGAGGAGGCCAAAATAATGCTCAGGCTGCCAGGAAAGTTCCCGATGGAACCTAACCATCCAACCAGGAAATGGTTAGGCCCCATCCCAACAGCCAAGATAGATTTTCTAAAGATTGTGATCTTGCAAATGCTGTGAGAATCCATCTGCACTGCAAGTTGTTATCCTTCTCTGCACATCAGTCATCTTGGGTCCCAGTCAAACGGGCCTAAAGAGCCTGGTTGGTGAATGCTGAGTATTACCCAACTGGGTGGAAGCGGTTCCTGGAGTTTGATGGCAGTTGCTGTGAAATCAGTTGTTAAAGCTCGTTAGTGATCGGCGCCGGTAGCCAGTGATCACTAGGGAAAACTCTGCATTCCCCTGCTGGTCGGTGAATGATTGCAAGTCTTTTTTGATGTTGCTAGATGAAACTGGTCACAAACAGGAATCCAGTGCTGCACCAAAAACCTCCTTGTGATTGTGTTGGTTACTAGCGGATGCGGTCACCTGCACTTTGTGTGGAAGACACTGACTTGTCTGCAAACACTCATCAAGTACCCCCTAAGCAGCAGTGAAACTGTCTCTAGGCCTGCATGCCTGCATTTCCAGCAGGTACATCATAGCACATTTCAGAAGCAGCTCGTCGCTCCTTGTTGCTTTGTGCTGGGATTATGTTTTATATAAGCGGTACAGAGCAGCTGAGGAAGCCAGAAAGTCAAACACAGGAACAAAACAGAGAATCCAGTCCATCTTTAATGTAAAAGACCCTGTACAGAAGAAACACTCAGCTTCTGAAAGGCTCCCTGTGAGATGTGAAGCTGTGCTAGCGCCTGGTGTTTTTCTGGGGTAACATACGCCGGTTGTAAGCACCTGAGAACCTGATGGTGGGAGAAACTGAAGTTTTTAGGGGAACCCTCGCACGCACAGGGAGAGCATGTGAACAGAAGGGAATGATATCAAACCTGGGACCCTTTATTTTGCTTGTTGTCTGCTTCCTGCTTGGATTTTAACTTCAACTTTGCATGAGGGTATTTTCCTCCTTCAATGAATATACAGACTGACCTGATGTTTGGTGTAGAAGAAGATGACGTAGAACTGAAACAGTTTGAAGATTGTTCGGTTGGCCCACTGTAAAACAAAACTAAACATTTTAAGTGTTAATTAGAGCAATTTAAAATTATATTGAAGGAGAAACCGCATCAAGATCGCCCTTGAAGACTTCAGCATAAGATGAGAGGAAAACAAATACAGTAATCCTCTCAGGCGTCTTTAAAACTCATGAAAGCAGCATTTCACATTAAGATGAAAACTGGTTAAAGGGACCTGAGATGTGTCTGATGGAGCCGAGATGGCAGAAACTCCTCTAGTGGAAGAGATGACATGTATTAAAGATGAGAGAGCTGAGTGGACACACACACCCTGTAATAGAATATTCTATGTTGCTACAGTGACTGCCGCCATCGGTAATATCTGCTGTATGACCTCACCACCACCATGATGTCACCTCTCAAGCTCGTCTGCGCTCTCAGATACAACATGAGCTCAAGTCACATGTGTCCAAATTTGACTGAAGCATCAGAGGGTTCGTTACTTGGTGGCACCCGCTGGGACAAAAAGATGAAAAGATTTTTTTTTTTTTTTTACAACAAGCAGGACTGAAAAATGAAGCCGACACCAAAGTGAGCAAAACTGCAGTTCCTCTAGTTCATCCAAATGTGAGTCAATCCCCACAGACTCCCAAAATTTCCAACTTTACAGCAGAAATAAATGTGTTTATAGCCTGGTATAAAAATGTTTTGGGACTCAGTGGATGCTTTCCTCCTTCCTAACAACTTTACAGTGGGGGGAGTTTTTATATAAGTCACCAATTTGGATTTGCTGAGGCTCATATTTAAGGTTGACAGGTGTAGCCAACCAGCATCTGGTAGGCCTCACCTCCACTAACTAGAGTCACTGTACTAGACCGCTCCAACGTGTCTGCAGTGCCTTTTGGAGCATTTTTAATGGAATTATCTAATTAATATTATGGTTTGCATTTCTAGTATTTTATTAGATAAACAACAGATTGAAACTATAAAAGCTGAAACAACACAAGAGCAAACATCCAAGTAGGAGACAACTCTTGAGGGAGGAGGAACTTATAAATTTTCTTCTTTGCTGGTAAGATAAAAGCTGGTTAGTTCTAAAATTAGTCATGCAAAAATGGCTTACACTGGGAGCTTGTTGTGTAACATTGACAATACTAATATAAGTTTTATTACAGTAGGAGTCTTTGTGAAAGTGCAACCCCAGGTTTGTTTTCAGCACTGTAGCCAGGCTGACAAAGAGTCAGAGCTCTGTAGAGCCCAGTATTCCTTTCACTTTAACTAGTAATGACTTCATGGATTTCTTTACAAATAAAATTTTAGACATTAGAGAAAAAAGTATTCAAAACCATCTCCAAGATTTATCTTCATGTTCGGCTGCTTTCAGCACTGCTGGTATTTGTTTAGACTCTTTGGCTCCAGTTGATCTTTTGGAGTTAACTTCAATAGTTACTTCCTCCAAACCATCAACATGTTTATTAGATCCCATTCCTACTAGACTGTTCAAAGAAGTCTTTCCAATTATTGATGCCTCAATCTTAAATATGATCAACCTGTCTTTATTAGGTGGCTATGTACCACAGGCCTTCAAGGTGGCTGTAATTAAACCGCTACTTAAAAAGCCATCACTTGACCCAGCCGTCTTAGCTAATTATAGGCCAATCTCCAACCTTCCTTTTCTCTCCAAAATCCTTGAAAGAGTAGTTGTAAAACAGCTAACTGATCATCTGCAGAGGAACGGTTTATTTGAAGAGTTTCAGTCAGGTTTCAGAATTCATCACAGTACAGAAACAGCATTAGTGAAGGTTACAAATGATCTTCTTACAGCCTCTGACAGTGGACTCATCTCTGTGCTTGTCCTGTTGGACCTCAGTGCAGCTTTGATACTGTTGACCACAACATTTTATTACAGAGATTAGAGCATGCCATAGGTATTAAAGGTACTGCACTGCAGTGGTTTGAATCATATTTATCTAATAGACTCCAATGGGGAGTCTTCTTCACACACACGTTAGTTATGGAGTTCCACAGGGTTCTGTGCTAGGTCCAGTTTTATTTACACTATGCGTGCTTCCCTTAGGCAGTATTGCATACATTTCACTGTTATGCAGGGAGCAAACTAAATACCAGACAAGGAACCGAGACACAGAGGGATAAAACAGGCACTGGAACACAGGGAGGTGGGGATGAAAAGAACAAAGGGACACAGGATTTAAATTACAAATTACAAAAATTACTTTTAAAAAGTATGATTACTGTTTTTTTGTTTCATTGTTGTTTTTATGATGGATGTGCTGACACAAGCAGCTGGCTGTGCTGCTGGTGCCTTTTACAGCAGTGCAATTAAATTATCTACCAATATGGTTTGCTGTGCTGTGCGGTGCAGCCAATCAAAGAGGTCCAGTTTTGGTGAGTGAAATTCTCCTATTTTATTAGTCTGCACCAGTAAAATGAAGGAAAAGCAGAAGATAGTAAGTTTGCAGCAGCATATCGGTAGCAGTGAGTGTCTAAGTTTTCCTAAATCACTTCTATCTGCCCCTTAAAAATATATCTATTGTGACTTTGTTTGATTGATGCCCAGTGTTGGTTTGGCTCTGAACACGGGATTTGTTTGGAGAAAAAAAGCAGACTTTAGAAAAATGATGGCTGGGGGAAAAAACCTGGTGTAAAACGGGTCCTCGCAAAAACAAACAAACAGTAGCAGCAGCCAGCTCCAGAGAAACACCGTGGAACAGTTTTGTCTGCTGGTGTTTGAACACAGCTTCATCAGCAGAAGGTTTAGCTCTCTGTCTGTAGTCCAGTGGGCCTGATGCCATGAAATTAATTAGACTTTATGGGCAGCAGTCCCAGAGTCAAAGCACACACACACACACACCAGCACTTCCTCCACATGTGGTTGGTCTCATTGTGTGGCTGTGTTGTATTGTTGCATTGTTGCTGTCTGTGCTGATAAAACTACAGTTCAGTGATGCTGAAAACAGCATACTGCCACTGTGAAGATATCTGCGGTCCAGGCCTCGCTCTGACAGGACCAAATGCTGAAATAAGCCACCGTCCTGATTTAGCCATCTCGTTTTGTCGGTCCTTGTAGTAACTTTGTCTTTTCTGGAGTAACTTCATGTGTGTTTGAACTAATGTTCTCTCTCTGGTCTCCTCATAGCAACTTTTTTAAAACATATTTTTATGCTGATTCTGTGTCTTTGTTGCAAGTTTTGTGTCTTTGGAGTAATTTTGTACATCTGAAGTAATTTTGTGTGTCTTTATGACACATTTTTATCTTTTAATTGTAATTTTGTGTCTCTGAAGCAATGTTCTGTCTTATCTTTTTGAACCACTTTTGTGTCTGCACTTTGTAGCAACATTTTGTGTTTCCTGAGTCATTTTATATGTTTTAATAGTAACTTTCTGTCTTTTGATCTCTTGTAGTAAGTTTCTCTCTTCAAATCAAACCTTTGTGTTTTTGTAGTAATTTTGTGTCTTTGACAACTTTTGATCTTTGGTAGTAATTTTTTGTTTTTAGAGTAATTTTGTACTTTTTTATAATTTTGAAGTACTTGTGTCTTTTTTCCACGTCATTCCTGTAATTGTTTTACAGTCACACTTGGCATTTGTGTTTGTTTTGTGTCTTGGTGGTTGTTTTGCTTCGTGTGTATTTAATACTTAACTACATATCACATAAATACCTGACCAATGGTGAATGTTAAACAACAGGCTGAGGACTCTCTAAACATGTGACCTTGTGAACAGCATCCACGGAAGAAATAAACTTCTTCCAGAAAACAGACACAAGCCTGTCCTCAACATTTAATATCTACATATAATATTTATAACAAAGCATTTATCACACACACACACCTACACACAGACACACACACACACACACGCGCTGTTCTGCTGACTCAGCGTCATTATCATTTTTGTCTCATGTGGTTGCCGTGGTGACTGCATCATGTGGTCAGGAAAGCTGAAACAGATCAATTAAATCCTCATCTGTTCTGCTTAATTGATTGATTAGAAGCTCTAATGGACGTCATCTTTAACGAGCCATTAGCTAATTGGCTGCAGCTTTAAAAACAGGACAGTGTGTGTGTGTGTGTGTGTGTGTGTGTGTGTGTATGTATGACTGAATTGACACAAAACTGTGTGTGTGTTTCCTTCACTCTCTTTATTACAGATATCAATAATAATCAGTCAATTGATTGGGGAAAATAGAAAATGAAAAGAGATAGAGAGGGAGGATGGATGAGCAGTTATAAGGTACTTCATTTCCCATCATACACTTGTCAGACATAATGAATAGGACCTTTTTTAAACCTGGAATAGACATTTGTGCTATTTATTAGCCATAGTGTTGTACGTGTAGGACATTAAGCCTAGATTAATCCAGACTTACAATAGCCAGCCTCTGTGTTAGTTCGGGTATTAAGATACTTTGATTACTTTTAGGCTGAGTATTCAGACTTTGAGTAATTTAGTGTATCCTTAAACTAGTTCAGGATTAGGGGAGTTTTAGAGTGCTGGACACTAATATAATCCTGGATCAGAGTGATTATACTGCAAGTTTGCTTGAAATTTGAGGGTTTTGATTCTGCAACGGTTCTGGATTAGAGCAAATCCTTGATTAATCCAGAATTAGAGAATTGAGTTGTTGGGTTTAGCATTTAGGCTGTGGATTAGTACTGGATTAAAGTATTTAGACAGTAAATGAGATGACAGTTTAAATACACTGAACTGAAGCTGATTTACAGTATAGACTGCTTAAAAAAAATTAAAGGAACAACTTTGAAAACACATCAGATCTCAATGAGGGAACAAAATAATGCTGGATATTGATATTGACATGGACTGGTGATGTGTTAGGAATGTGATGGAAATGAAAATGATCAACCTACAGAGGCTGAATTCAAAGACACCCTGATGTGGCATGCTAGTACAATTTGCCAAAATTTAATTGCAGGAACTCAAAATGGTGCTCAGTAGTTTGCACGGCCCCACATGCTTGTATGCACGCCTCCAGGATCATTCCAGGAGTATTTATGTTTAGATTATGTTGATCCTGAATATAGCATTACAGATAAAATGAGTCCTGAGTTACAATTAACTTAAGTATGAAAACCCTATTTTAATGTTAACATTAGTTCTGGACACAGAGAAAAGTTTTTAGAAGTATTATTGGAGTTCAGGCTGGAGTGTAGCTCTAAAATAAAGTGTTTAAATCCGTGATTAAATCCAGATTAAAGGATTCTATCCTTAAATCAAGTCTAAATTAGAGAATGCAGGCCCCAAGTTGGCTCTGCATCCGAATTTCATTAGACCACGGATGGAGATGGATTTATTGGATGGATTTATTGTTGTTAACAGAACATTTTAGATTTGACATCATGGAGTTAAGTGATCAAACTGTGCCTGCCCAGGGATTAGTCTGTAACTAAACAATATTCACTGGTGGACTGAAGCATCCTCGGGGATGTGTGTGCATTTTGGTCTGGGTTACTCTCTGGAGAGCAGACATTTTTGATTCACTGCTCCATGGTAACTGTTGCCAGTTCTCATTACAGACGCCAACTGTAAATAAACTGGGCCAGTGGGACACGCCTATCACCTGGAAACAGGCTTAATTAAATGTGCACTCCAAAGACGTTTCAGAGGAATTGAGAATTCTGGTTAGTGTCTAATGTCTGGATGACTAGTATTCCTTCTTTGAGCTCTTTAGGGATATGTGAATTCTGACCCAAAAATCAGTAATGAACAGCATGTCTCGATCTGGTCTATTCTTTGGAGAGGGCATATTATTAGCGTTTGAGAAGCTCAGAGAGTAGTCTGGTCCATGTGGGATTTATCTGTGTCTGTTTCACTCAAACAAAAAGCAAAAAATGTAAATAAGTGATAAAGTCATTAAATGATGATGGTAATATTTAAAAATGACATTCTTCTGCAGTGAAGGGCTTCCCACAGTCATTTTATTTTTTATTTTTTGGTCTAATCTCTGAAGAGAGGTGGTTAATTTTCTCCTGAGGGATTGTGGGTATTTTCATCTCAACAACAAACACTCAGAGCCTCATTAACACCGGCTCAGGGGGAGAGAAGGTTCAGTGCGGTCTAATCCCCGGCCAACTCTCTTTCCTGCTGTATGGACGTCAGTTCGGCTCTTCCAAAGTGAGTAAACATCAATGGTTACCTTTAGCATGCGCAACGAGCACAGCCATGCATTTCACTCCAAATACAGATATGAGTCAAAATGTGACTGGAAGAAAGGAAAAGTGGGAACAAACTTTCCATGATCAAATTTTTAACTGGGCACACAGTTGGCGGGCGGGTATTCTCAGTCTGTCCATGTGTACAATAATTGCTTTTTGTCAAAGCCCCTGGTGTGTTTCAGCTATGCACAAGATGACCTTTGGTAGCGGTGACATTCCAGGTAATGCGCAATCAAGGCATCATACCCACCTTTTAATTTCTCAGTGCAAAGTATCGAGGGGCATTGAAACAGGAAGTGATTTACAGCTATGTCGTGACCAGAAAGCATAGGAAGTCAATGACCTTCTGTTGGCAATGTGGAGTGGGTGGAGCTTGTTCAGCTTTTCTCAATTTTAAGGCAAGTGATTGAAGCAACTACCAGTGAGAGAGAAGGATGCCTTTGATTGACAGAGTCCCACTAGAGTAAAAATAGGAGACATCCTTGGAAAAATCTGTGGCTGCCCAGTGACCAAATGGTGACAAACCCAGAGGCTAAGGGTGTTGCATGCTCAACCTGATTGCATGGGGATTGTACAGGTCCCTGGTGGGAGGCAACCTGTCTCCAAACAATTGCAGGCTGGCAACTAATTTATAAACGCAGACAACACTTTGCATCAATCTGAGTCTGTGCCAATGAGGACAACTCATCTGTGACATGCCATATACTCCTATATTCCTATATAAAAGCAAGGTCACCGAATGCCTGTCCTGCAGCAACCGCTATTATTTGTGGGCAATTTCAGAATTTCTATTTCAAATCTAATCTTCAGGCTGGACTCTGAATTAATTATTTGTGAATGTGAATTTTCTGTGGTTTTAGACGGCAACAGAATTGTGATTTTCAACAATTTATCACTGTTAATCATTGTATTATTGCATATAGATTTCACATAAAGGCAACTTGACCCCATTCAATCACCAGCCAATAGTAGACTGACTCCATCTTTTTTTTTTTTAATTTATTTTTATTGTTTTATTGTCGACCAAAGTCACTCTGAAGATGGCAACTGACTGCGAGTGGTCACAGACCTGGTCCTGGTCTTCGAATCAGCAATTTCAAAGGAAACAAGATCACATTAGGGTCACAATCACAGTAATTCTGGCCATGCTGTGGCCTCCAGCCACTGTTTTCCCTATTGTGACTGTAGTGTCAGATGGTTACCTAGGCAACCAGAGCCCACAGTGTCCATCTAGAAATCGGTCACCCTCGACTTCAAAGTGATGCAAGATGAGCAAATTGCTTCCTTTGTGAATGTCTATTTTCTGGTGTGAAGAGTTGTTTTTTTTTTAACCCAAACCATCAGTTCTCTTAAACCTCACTAAATACTTTTAAGTACATACACCCACACACACACATGCACACATGCACAGACACAACTGTCGGGGAGTAAACTGTGTCATTGTCTCAGGATTTTGTATATCTGAGATATTCTTGGTGGGTTTTGGTTTAATTTTTCTAGTGTTTGAAATTCTTGATTTCTTGAGTCTTTGTTGAGTCTGCGATTCCTTTTCTTACTTCACGGTTTCTCAGCACAGTCTGACAGTAGTTTGTGAAATAGTCACAACCTTTAATCTGTAGAGCCATGTTTCTGGACAGGAATTTTAGTTTTTTCATATTCTCGACACAAATTTCCCAATATTATTTATCTTTCCACTCTCATAAGTACTAATTTTAAGTTTCTGAAAGCTGGGAAACTGCACTTCACAACCAATATAGGGGATTACTGTGGTGTTATTACAGTCATTGTTGTTGTAAGTCCGCGAACGGCGGGACTTTGGAAGTACACTGAGACAATTATGACATGTTCGGGGGGTACAGGGTTATACTTAATGATAACCTTCATCCATTAAATCATTGTACGGGGAATTATGCATGATGATGATGATAATAAACTGGCATTAGCTGTTAGCTTGCCTCAATCTCATCCATTGTTATTTGTGTTTTGAGCCACATACAAATTTCATCAAGACACTACTGCCCGCGCGGCTATATCGACTCCACCCACACTGTGGTGCTCCTAAATTGCAATGGAAACACAACACGACCCTGCCGAGTTGTGTTGACTGAGTCGACCCGCACGAGTCGTTCTGTATGGAAAAAACAGCTTTTGTCAGATCTTATTGCAAATGACTCTAAGGGCACTGATAATCCATCTCCCCCTTCCTTTACCAGTTCTGGAGATATGTTGTCCCCTCCTGTTGATTTCCCAAGCTTTAACTGCTGCCTCCACATACATTTTTGAAAGGTTACCTCGCTGCATAATAGACAGTGCAAATGCTGGCAGCCAGTGCCAGCATTACATTGTTGCAGAGCCGATCACTCCCAGGCTCTCACCATGGATTGTTTACCTACATTTGACCAAGGCATGCTCAGAGGTGATTGGTCAATAAAACCCAGACGAGAAATCAGAAACTTTCTCCGTTCCAAAGATCTTGTCCCTTTCCACGCAGATTCTGAGTATTTATGTACAAACGTCTGTTTACAGAATTAAGAAAGGGACTGAGAGCAGAAGAAAAAAAATACAGCATATTTATTTAAATCTTGAACAGCTTATAAATTCTTTTCAAAATGCAAGAAGCAAAAGAAGTAACCGAGAGAGAAGAATGTAAGAAGTTTGTTAATCAGACACAGAGTTTGAAACCAGAAGTTTTATCAACAAGAAACCACACAGACCCAAAACACACAGCAAAGAAACACAGATATCAGAATTCACTAGAGACAGACAGAGTTATCTGTCTGTGTTTTCCTCCTCCCCCTCTAAAATGTGCTGTTAATGGGCGCTCCCATGACGACCATCGTTTATTAATAATTCACACAGACCACTCCCTTCACTCTGACCGGGTCCCGTCTCTCGCTGAAGTCCAAAATCTGAGACAGACTTGTCTTGCAAACAGCCTTATGTTTTGGTCCAGAAGTATTTAAATATTTTGACTGTTATGGATTAAAATGAACTCAGACCTACTCAGACTGAATGTGCATGAAGACACACAAAAATAAGAAAGCCAGAGCCGTCCAGAAAGCATGCCAATTTTGGTCATGATGTTTGACAGCAGGCATGGACCTCAGTGAGGCCCCCGGAACATAAAACAATGGTTTTTAGATTTATTTACTCTTAACAGTAAATAAACAGGAACAATTTAAATTTTTATTTCATTGTAATGGTCATGTCTTTTTTCACAGTGCTTCCACAAAAGGGTAAACAGCAGTAAACAGCCCTATAGCGCTCAAGCCCAAACTCACTGTTTAATGCATTGATAGCATCAGCTTCAGCCCCTGCTGGCCAGCTTCTTTTTATATATTCAGTCTGTTTTAAATACACTCCTAATATCCATTTTAGTTATTATTTGGAAACAGGCCCCATCAGTTTGTGTCTTGTAATAAATGCGGAATGCACCTATTATAATACGTTAGCAGAATGCTAGTGTTTCATGATCAGTATCCAAAAAAGAGGACATAAATATCCTTTATTTCAACACTGCAGCTGTAAATACATAAAAGACACTTGTGTAGACACATGCAAATAATTATTTTAACCAATCTTCCTGAAAAGATTTGAGTTGTTCCACAATAGAGATCAGATTTCTCCTATAGTGGCTTCTCTTCACTGACTAAATACCTCACATGCAAGGCCTTGAATAATCCGCCTCAAAAAGAAAAGATTGGGCTTCAAACTTTCCTTTTTGATAAAGCTCATAGTCAGGGCTGGAGGTGACCCTGAACCATATCTCAATTATGCTACAATAAGAGACTAGACAAGACTTCCTGCACATATGCCACTCCTACAATCACTAATGTGCACACTCCCCTTCAAAAGTATTGGAACCATAGTTCCAATATTACAAAAGAAGAAGAATGCAAAGGTTTAGTGATGTCAGTGGGTCACTGACTTGATGCAGTTATTGCAAGCAAAGATTTGCAACTAAACATTAAGGGTCATTCACTTTGATCTATTTTAAGTCCATCTGGTCCAATACTTTTGCTCCCAAGAAAAATGGGTGGCCTCAGACAAAATGCGCGATCTTCTGAACTGTGCATCAGATCCAGATATAAATACCTGGAAATAAAAGCTGAGATGTTGATCTTTTTGTCCCAAATTCATCTTTTAATGTCAAACCCAAATGTTTTCAGTCAACAGCAAAAACAGAGGGACTGGCCTCACTGTTCGGATACTTTTAGAGGGGAGTGGATGCAATCTCTCTTGTAGTTTGTATTTTCTCCTGTTTGTTGATCAAGGTCTCTTCGTGCTCCCTCTTCTTTTTCTGTTTTCCTTCCCCTCCTCCAACTGGTCACGGCAGATGGCTGCCCCTCCCTGAGACCGGTTCTGTTGGAGGTCTCCCCACTATTGCCAAGAGCTGCTCATAGGAGATCATCTAATTGTTGGGGTTCTCTCTCTCTAATAGGGTCTATGGTCTATCTCGCAATTTAATGTGCCTCAAGACAATTGCTGCTGTGAACTGACACAACAGCCCGAGTGCAACTGAACAGAAATAAACTGAATTGAATTAAAATGTGTGTGCTCAAGCATGGTATTGGTCTATGAAAAAGGGAGAAACAATCTGATTCCCTGTCAGTCAAATAGCAATAAAGCAAGATGTGGTCAAAAATGGAACTCCCAGGTGTGTATTTGCAATTTGTGAGACAGGGCTAAATAAATCCATCTTGATTTGACCTGACTTTAATCTTTGTTCACTGTTGGTGGATAAATGCCGTTTTCATGTAGGTTCAGCAGCTGCTCAGTGTTTTTATGCTTTGAGTCATTGATTTTATTGATGTCTGGTGTGTGTGTGTGTGTGGGTGTGTGTGTCGGGGGGGGTGGGGGTGAAAGGTCTGAATGACTCCTGTGACCTGGATCAGTCATTAGATCCCATGTATGAGTGTGGGAAACAAACATCTTAGATCTGGGAAATCAATGAATTGATTTGGTGATGATCATGTGACTCCTGTGTTTAAGGCGTGAGGTGGTCGAAGGAGAATCAGCTGAGCTATTACTGTCGCATCACTGTGTCGAGGACGGCCTAAAGCACGTCAAATAAAAGGCTGTAAACAAGACACATGACTCCAATGTTTGAATCAGTCTTGTGCACAGGTCAGCAGCTGATGTTTACTTTTATAAGGGAAATCTTGTAAAAGTCCTTCAGAGAACAAGCAGTGAAGTTCCCTCTCGCCATGCTGCATGAATATTAACTGGATCTGAATCATCACAGACAGCCTTAAATACTCTCAAACATAAAAGGAGAGTTTATTCTGCATCATTTAAAAAACAAAGAGCTACAAGATTTAAAGGGTAACTTTATTTTTCTTTTAAATTTTGAGACAACCTCTACAAACTGATTTTTTAGATTTCTTTTGAAACATAACTGCAGTCGGGTGGAGTAAAATGCTAACTTAAGCTATAAACAAATAAAACCACATTAACAGTTCTTCAGCATCACTATCAATGAGCTGCTGTTTGCTGTGAAGATGTTAAATATCCTTGAAGATGATATTCTAGTAAACACGCCTTCCAATATACATATATTTGTACATATTTGACATTTACCTGCATTTTTCATGTTATACAACAATATGCAAAAATGTCAAAAGATTGTTTTAACCACAGGTCTTATTTTAGGCATCAAACAAAATCCCATTAAAAAAACAAACAAATACTGACTTCAAGTTCAGAAATTCTAACTTTTTAGGGCATTTTAGGACTTGTATTATAAGGACTCAGTCAGGTAGTACACCTGCAGGCACCTGAAGAGGACACAAAATTAACAAAACCTCAGCAAACATTCTATTAATTTTTTTCATCTCTTCTACCTATTTAACTTCATTTAATTCTTATTTACCTTAGTTATTAGTAGTTTTAGCCTTTTATTTAAATAAAGGAACCTTGAACCTCATTTGAGATTATCTCATCTCAGCCTACATTCCCAAAGCTGTTTAA